>VYZR01077673.1:24908-48245 GCA_013400675.1 Oxylabes madagascariensis | reverse complement strand
GAGGACTTCAGAGATCTCTCAGCAGACTCACCAGAATATCCTTTGTAATTCAATTCGAGCGGGGCTGGAGGGATTAACAGCTAAACCCAAGTGCTCTGAGGATGCCCCAAGTGATCTGCACACACTCCTCTGCTGCCTTCACAGGCACCCTGACTCCCTGAGTCACCATCTGGCTTCTCTTCATTATCCTTGTTTTTCTCACCTTTGTTTCGTTGCCATTTTTAGCCACGGGTAGAAAAGAGAAACAGTTTTCCTTTTACACCTGTCAAGTTGATTTAGCACTGCCTGGCGAGTGCGTGAGGAATAAAATGCCTTGCTCCTCTCTGATAGTGCTCCAACCCTCCCAGCACGGAGCAGACATCCAGAATACCCCGTTCCTGCCCACGCTGGGATGGCAAAACAGCAGGGGAATGGAATCATAAATGCTCCTTTTGCTGTGCCACAAGGAAATTATAAATATGGCTGCATCAGAAGAAATGAATTAACACTGCAGTGTGTTTTACTAATGGTTTAATGTAGGTGTTTCTCATTGCTTGATTAGATGTGCACACACCCCACCAAACACCTTGTGAAGCTGAAATAGCCAGGAGAAGGCTCCAGAGGAGCAAGGCCTGACCCTGAAAGATGCAGGAATTTATGGCTCAGGAACCCTCATCAGGAAAATGCAGCAGTGGTGGAGATCCATCTTTGGGCTGGCCAGTTTCCTCTGAACATCCTCATTTCATTTTCCAGGCACTGAATTTAAAAGTGCATTTTAAAAGGCAAGTAATTTTAACTACATCAGAGCTTTGTTTGCTCCCATTTTCCTTGAGTACACAGTGTTAAAGGCACACATTTATATTTACATAGACCAAATAATCCCACAAGACATCACCTCACCAGAGGCCTGACAAGAAGACCAAATCCAGAGCATCCTCTGCATAATAACAATAAAATCACAAGCAACCACTGTGTGAATATGACACTTAAAATGCCAGCTCTGTACTCAGAACGCTAGTCCTTTGGTAGTTTGCTTTTTACACCGACAGTGAATAGGGCAAGACTTAAAAATCCGAGCTCAGATACTGAAAGCTCAGGAAATTACTTCTTCTGCACCACAGCTTCTACTTCCACCACTTCATCTTTCTGACAGATTTGAAGCTCATGCAGCTGACAGAAATCTTCATTCCAAACCCAAAAGAAATAAATGAAATTTGGTTGTGAGCCATGGGATTGACCCGTCTAGCCCGCTCACTGAACAGATAATAATGTTAAACCCCAAGACTGAATTCAGCTAATGAGTGTCTCATAATATCCTGGCATCTCAGGAACAACTCTAGGCCCAGGTCGAGACTATTAAAACCTATTCAGTGAAATCATCCCCTTTTTAAAGAGCTGTTTTTAAAGAGACATTTTTCTCACCTGAAACATGAGGTTGAATTCAGAGAAGGCTGCTGGAAGAATTATCTTTGAAAGTGGTTTTCTCTGGCATAATCAAATGTGTTTATTCCCATTTTTTTCTTTCTCATGTTACATTATTCATTGAAGCCATGGGTAAGGAAAGATGCTAATCAAAAAAGTTTGGCCAATTTTGAGGCTATTGCTCATTGTTCATTCTTAGTCATCCCTTGTCCTCTTTTGTTGTGACATTCTTTAAAGGATGGGCTCTTAAATGGAACAGCGAACATTTCATTATTCTGCATATTTTAGAAGTGCTGAGGAGAAAATAGAGGCTGGTAGATGAAAGAAAGCTCATTAAAACCACATTGCTTGTCACATACGGCAATTAGGATGCAGTACAGGTCATATTAAAATTCATGGGATATCCACCTAGGGCCAGGAAGTTCATTCTTAAGAGTTCCTATTACGAGAAGTTTAAGCAAAAGCTTTAAAATTAAAATCTGTGTTCTAGGTCACAGGAGTGCTCCACTTTGGGCTGCTCAGAGAAGGAAGGTTTCAGAGATGGGATGGCAAAGGCCTAGAAAAGAGCAGCACTGGTGGCTTCCCAGCGCGTGAGAAATTCTGTGCTGGCGTCTCTTGGTGACCAGGTCTCGAGTGCTTTCAGCTGTCAGCTCAATGCCTTGTGTGTCACTCTGTCATTTCTTCTTTCCAGTGAACAAAACCACCACGCAAAGCCCAGTAACACCCCAAACCTGTCACGTTTTTAACTTCACACACTCCTCAGATCTTCGCCCCCGTTTCGCACCAAAATATCTCCAGTTTTTCCTGAATAACATCCCAGTGATTCAGCTTTCCCTCCTCATTCACTCACTGATCTCTCTCCAAGCTTTCATTATCTTGATAAACATCTCAATTAAAGTACTATCAGTTTATTTTTATAAATTCAAATTCTCTCCGCTGGATTATTTCCATGTTTGACTGCACTGTCCATTTTATCCTCCCCTTGCCTTCCCTTACTGACTCCTCCTCACACACATGTCCCAGAAAAGACCTGGCCCTACATGAATTGCATTCTATGCACTACATGAATTAAAAAGAAATAGCAAACCAAACCCCTTAAGAACTGCATTATTGAACAGGTGGCAAGATTGCAGACAAATAAACAAATATGGGGCAAGTAAACACTGATGCATCTGAGGAGTTTCATCATGCCTGGGGAAAGCACCAATTGAGATGAGACAAAGGAAATCCTGATTTCAGCTAAACACAGACAAATGTTGGGTTGTGGAGAGATCAAACACCAGGAGATCTGTGAAACACAGAACAAATGTGCTCTAAGCCCCACTCTGAGCATTGCCATACAAATAAACATCACTCCTTTATTTTCTAAATACATTCAGAATTGAGGTATGGCTCTACAAGGACTACAGGTTTAAGTTTTGTAGATCAAATCAAAATAATTACAGGCTTCTTTGTGACAGATTTGGGCAACATTGGGGAGGTTATTGGGCACTTCAACCCCATAAATCTCTCGATGATGAATTTTTGCCTGTAGTTAGACCCCCAGACTCTGAAGGGATCTGTCCCACAGATGGTAGCTGAGGCACCACGTATGAAACTCCATTAAAAGCCTTATAAAAGAAAAACATTGATGTTAACAAGACTCTTTCCACTGATTTGAATGGGCTTTGGACAGAGGCCTATACAAACAAGGATGGGATTAGAAAATGGAAATCTGTTTCTATACACAAAACCTGTCAATCCAACTGTTTGCCTTCCAAGGATGACCTAGTACCACTTCATTTATGAGGCATTTAAAGGGCAAAGAGGCAGGTTGATACTTTTAACTTTTACCTGAATTGACTATTTGCAAATATTGATCGTAATAGTTTGAACAAAAAATTGCAAATGCACTGGCATTAATTGGATTTCTTTCTCCATTAATATTTCACAGATTGCAAATATCTATATTTTGGCCACCTTCAGTAATTAGCTGAAATAAATGGAGTGTGTGTCATCTGTTTAGTGTCATGTCCTTGAGACTGCTCCGTTTGATTTCCACTTTGATTCAAAGCTGGGGTTGATCAGGACCAGCTGCTCAGCCAAAGGGCACATCACACATTCCCATTCCTCCTCCTTCTCCATCCCAGCTCCCAGCCAGGCTATTATTGTTTGTTACAACTAATTAATCCCACATGTCCTGGCTGCCAGCGAGCCTCACAAACCCCAAATTTCGGTATTTACTGCATGTCCTATAAATTAATTCCACTTCTGGAGAGATGCATAAACACAGTTTTGTACATATAAGCACAACACACGTTCTTACCCAGCCAGATTTATGGTTGATATTATTGATATCTGTTTGACAGCTGCTGTTACTAATTCTAGCTGGCCTCTAACATCCAAATATGAGTAAATATAGGTGGGTATTAGTATTTAAACATCTCTGTGAGGGCCAGATTGTCAGATCTTCATTCCAAACTGATCCCTGGTGACATGGGGACAATGGCACTAAGCATCAGAGTTACTGCCCCGGCAGGACCTTGCCCTTGCCTGCCTCTGGGTGAGGAGAAAAGAGAAATTTTCAGTATTATAGCCAGAGCTTTTAACACTGCAGCTCAAGCTGCCTGACACTTCCTGCTGAAACCCTGCTGTTCCCACTCACATCTGTGACAAGTGGTGACCGCTCTCCTCGCTGGGCGTTCACCTCAGGGCTTACTCGGCCTCTCGCAGTTAAAATTGTTCAGCTGCTCCCAGGGAAATCCACTGAATTTTCCCATATAAATAAGTCCAGCAGGCAGTTTGCTGAGTTGATGTCAATCACCCATACCGTGGATCGAGGAGGAGGAGTTTGGTGGAGAAGATCAGTTGCTTGTTGTACCTCTGGCTACTTTTTAAAAAAGCTCAGAGGCTTTGAAACCTCTTATTGCACAAGGCTGGTGAAAGCTTGGAAGCTCAGCTGTGTCCAAAGAGCCCGAACTTGCTGTGGAAGGAGGGATTGAGCCATTTCCAGCTGCTTTTGGTGGTGCATCACGAGCCTCTTGCCCTGCGCTCATTGCAGCAGGTGGGGAATGAGGAACATGTCTGTCTGTAAAGATAAATGAACTTTGCCCTCGTGGATTGGATTCTCTTCTCATCTCTGTCATGTTTGGAGCAAGTGTGAATCCCCAAATGCTGGGAAAATTGGGAAAAAGCCAACGGGGAAGGTGAAAGCAGAGATGAACCACAGAACATCCCACCACAGGATGGAAATCTCGACTGTCTCCAGCACAATGAGCAATCAAAAACCTAATTACAGAGCTTTAATATCCAAGTGTTTCTCATGGTCATGAATTTATGGAATGGTTTGGGTTGGAAAGGATCTTAAATCCCATCCAGTGCCACCCCTGCCATGTCCAGGGACACCTTCCCCTGTTCCAGGCTGCTCCAAGCCCCAATGTCCAACCTGGCCTTGGACACTTCCAGGGATCCAGGGGCAGCCCCAGCTGCTCTGAGCACCCTGTGCCAGGGCCTGCCCACCCTCCCAGGGAACAATTCCTGCCCAAAGTCCCATCCATCCCTGCCCTCTAGCAGTGGGAAGTGGTTTCACCTTGTCCTTTCATAACCCACCCCATTCAGTCTGCGGAGGTGGAAAGCGGAGCCTTCCTTTCCTCCATTTAAAAAACCAAATAGATGAGACATTGAAACAAGAACATTCTCAGATGATCTCACGTAGACTGCAATGACCACACTGAGATAATAAACCTGATAAGGCACTCCTTGAGAAGGTCCAGGCAGCGCCATCCCCTTGGGAAGCTGCTGGACCCTGAGGATGTTGGAAAAACCCAGCTCTAGAGAGAGCTCTACCCAGAGATGGGGCAACTGAGAGGCATTCCAAAATAAAGAGGGGGAGATGTGAGACATGGATTTGTAGAGGATTCTCAAAGCCTGACTGAAAGCTCACATAGTCTTGTACATCTGTGTGCAAACTCTGAGGTAAGGTGTGCTTAGAAAGGCCATGGGATAGAGAAGACATCGTTGAGAGAGAAATCGAACTGGAAACAAGTTTCAAAGAATGGCCCTGCAAACAGACCAGATGTTTTGGAGAATTGGAACTGTGAAAGATGCATTGTAGCGAGCCCATGTGGGGTAAAATAATTGGTGATTGGTGTTGGAAGGATTAGCAGCGCTGTGTGGCAAAAGCTAATGAGGTTGAAAAACATTTATAAGGTGGTGTAACAAAGAAATTGGTTGGCTTCTGATGAATGGCGTTGAGTTTTATATCTATTGTGTCTCACCCTTCTACGAGATTGATAATGGAATAAAATCTTTTGAACGCCCCTCAGTTGCCCTGTCTCTGTAGAGCTGGGGTTTTCCAGCGTGAGGAGACAGGGACACAGATGTGTCATGTCCCTGCTCCCCAGAGAAGGTCCATCTGCCACCACCCTTGACTTCTGCCTGGAGTTACCCCGACAAGCCACGCTGCCTGCCCCACAAATGGTTTTCCAGATGTTAGAAATGACATTTTCTTATCACTATTTATTAGTATAAAAGCCCATCTTTTTGCTGCACAAGTGCTAATTGGTGTCTATTAGTGTTAACATTAAATTTAAAATATTTTGTTTGCTATCGCTGGATGTCACTGGATAAAGCTGAAGCCACTCTACAACCCCTGATCCCCGTTTTGCTGTCCTGATGGCTCTAAATCACAGATTTTGTGCCAAATGCCCCAGTCATTAACATGAAGTTTCTTCCCTAAGTAAAGGGAAGTTCAGCTGTAGGGGAGTGAGATTTGGCCCCAAATTTTACAGCTCTAAACTTCATGGACCAAACTCACTCCTAAGTATCCCAAACCAGTAAAGTACCTATCAGACAGTCAGGAAACAGAAAAAGGAATTACTCTTTTGGGGTGGTGCAATTAGGTGTTAATGGGAACAAGTGGGTGGTAAAAGCTGATCACATTTCTGCAAACTTCAGAAAATGGAATTAAGGGCGGCCGTTTTATCATAAGGCATTTTTGTTGTTTAATTTCTTTACTTAACGGGTCAATAATTAAATTGAACTTGTTAGGGCTTAGTCTTTTCCAGGAAGATCTGTTTACATATCTTCCTCTGGAGGGCTTCGAAGTAAAATCTCAGAGAAATTCACAAGTTTAGAAGTGAAATGAATTCAGAAACCTTTCTTAGATTAAAGTGACAAGGGATAAGGTAAATTGTCACTATGTATAATCACCTTTTACTACGAAATCGCTGTTATTTTGCTTATAGAACAGCAGCTTTCACAGCAAGCCAGTTGCCAAGTGCAATTAAGAATAATTAAGAAGGAGAAGTCCACAGACCAGCCAGAGTACAGCAGAATTAATACATTCCGACTCTTTAACTCTTTCCCTATCAAGTAAAGAGATTGTTTCAAAGTATGTAAAAGTTCTGCAGTAAAAGTTCTAAAATATCTGTGGGGTATTAAAATGTAATGTGTTGTCATCATCACCACCACAATCGCATTTACTGTTATTATTACCAAGACTGCCATTAACTGAATATTCATTAATGCTAAAAGTCAAGTCAGCGTGAGATTCAACAGGCTCCAAACGCTGGAGGAGAAGGTGGAAAGTTACCTGGTGGCGGTTCAAGAACGGATTTTCCTTTTTTGTTGTTTTTCTTCTGTTTTAACTCCTTCTTGCGCGGTTTGAACCCGGGGCGCTCCTCTGTCTCCGCAGCACGGATAGGTCCCTCCTCTCCGGGCTGCTCCGTGAAAGGAAAGAACTCTTCCCCAGGATATGGAAAGGAGTAATAATGATCCCTGTTGGTGATTTCCTGCAGGTAATAATCCTGATCGTCCATGGGGACAGCGCGGGACACATCCCCCAGCAGCGCCAGCCCAAAAGTGCAGAGAGCGAGGCAGAGGCGAGCACGGCCACGGGCGGTCATCGCTCGCCCGCGCAGGAGTCCCGAAAGTTTATTTGGAGAGTTTGGGCAGCTGGAAAAGCGCTCCGGGAGCGGCGGGGGAAGAGCCCGAGCCGGGAGCTGCTCCGGAGGAGCCGCTGCGGGACGGGGCTGCGGGGAGGGGCAGGGCGGCACGGCCGGACACACGGACACACGGACACACGGACAGCCTGAGACACGGACACACTGACACACTGACACACGGGCACACGGACAGCCGGACACACAGACTCTCGGACACTCAGACACTCGGACACGCGGAGAATCGGGCACACGGGCAGCCGGACACACGGACACACGGACACTCGAACACACGGACACACGGACAGTCGGACACACGGACACTCAGACACTTGGAAACACGGACACTCGGACACTCAGATAGACACTGGGACACACGGACACTCAGACACTCGGACACGCACACTTGGACACACGGACACACGTACACTGAGACACTCAGACACACGGACACTCTGACACTGAGACACACAGACACTCAGACAGACACTCGGACACTCAGACAGACACTGTGACACTCAGACACTCGGACACACGGACACTCAGACACACGGACACTCCGACAGACACTCAGACACGTGCACACTCGGACACACGGGCAGTGCCCCTCTCCGGCCCGTGGCAGGTGCGATCCCCGCCGGCCGCTGCCCTGCCCTTCCCTGCCCTTCCCTTCCCTGCCCTTCCCTGCCCTGCCCTGCCCTTCCCTGCCCTTCCCTTCCCTGCCCTTCCCTGCCCTGCCCTGCCTTGCTCTGCCCTTCCCTGCCCTTCCCTGCCCTCCCGGCCGCTCCCGGGGCCGCTCTCCGCAGCCCGAGGTCCGGGACAGTCTCCGCTCCGTCCCCGGGCTCCTCACTCCTCCTGCGCGCCGCTGGTTCCAAGAAAAGTCAACTTGGCAGGCAGCCTTCTCCTCCCAGCCCGTGGCCAGAGTGTTTCCCTCCCCTGGGAGATGGGGGTGGGCACGCAGAGCCCGTGCCTGGCAGGGTCACTGCTGGCACTGCCGCCCCGGGCACGCAGGGGGAAGCATGGGATGGTGGCAAATAATCCATAGAAGTTATTATTCCCTTTTGCGGTGCTTGCCCCCACCTCCCCTTTTAACTTTTACAAAGTAGGATCCGTCTCCAGCACCAAACTCAGCCTCCCGTTTGTATTACTTTACATGCATATGACAACAAAATTTCTGTATAACTTAGTTTATAGACATAAAGCTGTATTTTAGTTATAGACACAGAACTGTATTTTGTATATATATAGTTCTATTACTATATAGTAACTTTATAGTAACTTTATAGTTTTAAAATAATTTATAGTTTGTTTTAATAATATAGTTTAAATCACAAAGCTTTAGATAAACTTATACTTTGCAGTAGCTTATTATTTCATAGAAACCTATAGCAAGTTATCTATAAGTAATACAACTCAACACGTATCATGTGCCAAGTTCTAAGAGGCTTCTCCTGGGGTGCATGGCAGCTCCCTGGATTCAGCCCAGCCCAAAATCAGGAGGAGCATGGTTCATCTGTGGTCCTTTTTCTCACTCTTTTTGGGATAATCCTGATGTTTGCTCTCCCTGAAACATCTTCCCAGCAGACCAGGATGTTTTGTGCTGCACACACACAAGCCAGTGTCATTAATGAAATCAATTTGTCTGAGAGCAAAATCTTACCTTTCATCTTTTTCATACCTCTAAAATAACCTTCAGTGCTGAAGGAAATGTGCAACAGTTGGCTCACATGAAATAGGAATTCTTACTCCTGTGTTGAAAATGCCAGCCTTTATTTTCATCATGTATATTGTATTTCTTGCCACGGTCCAGTCAGCTGGGAGAAAGCATTACATTGCCCCAGTCTTTATCCTGGCTTTGTGCTCACATTTTTGGTGTGTTTCTCAGAATTTTAATACCATAATAAGCATCATTTCATGTCTTGGTACCTGTATCTTTTGATATATTTGGTTTCCAGGCTGTGGGTGATCCCATCCCATATATGCAATGATCATCCTTGCTTTCTTAGTTGCTGTCCCAAAAGGAATGTAGTGATTATATTGTGTCTGTTGTCTTTCCTTTTATAAAAATGCAGCTGTACTTTTATCCTGAACTTTTACTTTTTTCCCCCTTTAAATCTGAAAACTACACATCTTTCTATTTTAAATATAGAAATTTTGGGGTTTTAAAACTAGAATAAAATGTACTTTCCTTTGTCGCTGCTTTCCTGAATTAGACATATATAATAAATAAACTTTATTTGACGAAAAGCTGCTTCCCATCAAACTTTCAGACCCTTTTATCTGTAATAGATGGCTTTGTCACCTCTGCCTCTGGGAGCAGTGTGGGAGCAGGCTGAATATCCTGGAAATCCCCTCTTAGTGATTTCACAAATATTCTTACTTCGTTTTCCCTTTCCAGAGTGCCCAGTCCCCTCCTGCCTTAGTCTTAATTTCTGAGGGCAGAGCACAAGCTACAGAAAATGTGTTTAATTTTGCTGCCATTTGCAGCACAGCAGTCTTCTGAAAACATTATAAACACTCTCATACCTAGAGAAGCAGTAGAAAAATAAACTTTTCCATGATGTTGTTAAGGACTTGGCTTTTCGGTAACTAAAGGAGCTTTAGCTGCAAATCATTATTTAACTCGCTGTAGTGTTTAAAGATGGACACAGAGATGAGTATTAACATTTTCAAGCATAACAAGAAGCATTTTCATAAAATACAAAGTTGAGCATATTTTAATTAAAGACCTGAGGAATGTGATTTGGGGAAATTTTGCATTCTGCTGGGAAGAGCTTTTCAGGACATCAGGCAGCACCAAACCCATTGCTGCTCCTCCTGCAGTCACCACAAATAACTCCCTCTTTTCTCTCTCTCTGTAATTACCCTTCAGAAAGATTAATTCATCCAAACACTCATCAATACCTATTCCTGGGTATTAACCTGTGCAAATAACCAGCTCCTTGTATTTCTTTTTTAGGGTTTTAATACTTTCTGTGGGTGTGGATTCACTGCTTCCCCTTCCACACCCACCTCTTTTTGCGATGTGCATGAATTCAGCCACCTGAAACCACACAAAAGTCTGTCTCTAGGCACAATTTTGATCTAGTTCACCATAAAACGTTTTTACTACTTTTTTATCCATCAGCATCCTACAAACTACTTGCAGGAAAGGAGATTTTTCTTCTAAGAGTGGCACAGAAGTATCAAGCTCACTGAGGGCTCAGATGTTGGGGGCCTAAGGGCTGTTTCTTTTCTTTTGCCTGGGAAGGATCACAATAGCTTGTAAAAACCTGCCGATGTGGAAGGAGATAAAGCAAACTGAGATTTTTGCAGAAAACAACTGTAACTAGCATCCCCCTCCCCCCTGAAATGATGCCAGTGAGAGTGCAGAAGTCATTCTACACATTTAAACTTTTGTCCTTCTGCGGTGAGACACAACACACTGTGGGTCTGAGCAGGGTTTCCCTCTCTGTTCCCAAGAAGGATTTGTTTGGAAGATGATGGTTTGCTCTCTAAGCTGGGTTAACACTTCTCAAGCCACGTATTTTGAGCCAATTTCAACACCACCTCTGGAAAAAGAGGCACTCCCAGCTCTTCCTTGCCCCTGGCACCCTCCCTGCTAGGGGAGGTTTGGAGTGGATATTAGGGGAGTTTCATCATGGAAAAGGTGATCGAGCATTGGAGCAGGCTGCCCAGAGCAGTGCTGGAGTCCCCATCCCTGGAATGATTTAAAAGCTTTGTGGATGTGGCATTTGGGGACGTGCGTGGGGTTGGCAGTGCTGGGGGAATGGATGGACTTCATGATCTGAGAGACTTTTTCCAACCCAAATGACTCTGGAAAGTGCAGATTCAGGAATGCATTTCACTGAGGAGAAAGAAAAGGAGTACCTGTAAGCACCGTCCTTGCTGAGGATCTTAATTTGTATTTATACCACACGATCAGTGACCACACATTTAGGTTTAATTCAGCTTCAGACAGCTCAGTGACTCCTGCAACTTCTCGTTTGGAAAATAATTTCTTAGTTGGAGCAAAGCTTCGTGGTTAGAAAAAAAAAAAAGACAAAAACCCAGGCATCTCTGTATTCCCTGCCATTCCAGGATAAGTTTCTGAGGTAGCACATAAGGTTTCTATATGCTTTGGCAACAAAATGACTCTAAAAATAGCTTTCCTCCTGAACACCAGTGAAGTTTCTGTTCCTTTGTACTTCAGCTCTGTAGTAAATCATGAAGCACAGAATGGAGCAAGAAAAGAGAATTACACTTTTCTAAAGTCATTTTCTTTGCTGCATAAAGCATTTACCCCTGCTGTCCACAAGGTCAAACCATCTCAGAGGAAATGGAAACCTAAAACTGACACTGGGAAATACAAAGGAAACTGCATTGAACATTTATTTGGCTCTTTGATGCCTGTTTCTTACACGTGTAACAGAGACAGGTACTAAGGTTCTGCTCACCTCACTCCCTGAGCATTTAAAGCCATGTTTGCACTTGTTGATAAGGCAGATCCTTAAAAGAGCGGTTCTTACCACAGAAAAAATGACTGGAAACATAAACAAGCTCTTAAATGGAGACATTTTACTCAGTTTTAAGATACATTTAACTTTAAAGGGAATATAATTATTTTACCAGGTGAGGGGTGCCAAATACACCCAGAATCTCAACATTTGTCTCTGGACATATCAAATAATGGTACAAAATATCCTCCTGAGCAGGCTCCTGTTCCCTTTGGGCCAACAGATTTTAAAATAAACTGATGCCATTAATGAAGGCAATTATTTCCTTCGGCAGTTGTTTATTTGAACTGGTTAGAAATGCAGTGTGCATCCTGGCTGGGGAATTTATCCCAATGCATTCTCCCTAACTTTTTCTCCTAAGAACAACATGACCTTCAGATAATCATTCAGCATATTGCCTTTGTGCTTGTGTCTGGAGAAGGAGCTCGGATTGCCATGGAAACAAAAGTTCCTTGTTCTCTTATACTTCCCCGTGCTGTGATATCATTTTCACTATATGAACCCTTTTCCGAGCCAGAAATGGAATTGTGGGATTTTCCTGTTTTGAGCACCTCAACGTGATGGATTGGTTCATGGTGCAAATGCTGTGAATGCCAAGCAGCAACTGCACCCACCATCATCATTATTTGGGGATATTTAGATCAGGATATTTGCATCACCCCCATTCTGCTGGGGAAATGAAAATTCTCTACCTACACTTTCCCAGAGTTTTCTTTACTTTTTCCTTCTGGGCTGAACACGTGAGAAGAAACAGAATTTTAAGAAAGGCAAAGTTAACCAGTGACATAAACAAAGCCAAAAAAAAAGAAAAAAAAAAAAGAATTTCTGGCATTTTTGCAAAGAATAGTAATAGTTTTTTTGAGATTTTTTTTATTATTATGGGAACTACATTTCTTCATGCCCCAGAATGTCTGTAGATTTTGTGTTAATAACACATTGCCCTGGCATTTGGCAGCCACTGCTGGACCAAAACCAGCAGGATTATCACTGGGAAAGGGACTGGAGAGGCTGCTTTGGGATTAAAAAATTCTCTAATGCTAGCACTACAAAAAGGAGAACTAATTTTTTTTTTTCTAATACTATTTGTATTTTGTTGATTCACCAGCATTGGAAAGACTGTAGTTCTGCACTAGTCAATGATTTAGAGTTGTCTGCATTGCCCAAAAATGGGCAAGTTTAACGCGTAAATTTTATTTTAACTGTAAAACTGAGACAGCACTGAGACAACAGAGATGAGTGGATGGCAGTGGTTATATGGAACAGTTGGAGAAAACGGGATGAAATTCCCCCGCTGTGCTCACAGCCCGTCTGGAACGTCCCTTTTTGGTTCATTTGGATGAAAACAGCCACTTCCAGCAAGTCCCCATGGACGTCATCTACCTGCCAACATTTGAATCCCAAAAAGTAACGACTCTCACATTTCAGTCTGGTATTTCCTGGACTGAAATTGCTGCACATGTGCCATGTGGAGTGTGAGCAGCATGTTTAACACATCCCAGGCAGCAGCAGGGAAATGCAGCGTGGAGTTCGTCTGAAAGGTCATTTTTTCCTGGGATTTCTTCAATATCCACAGTCTAAGTGTAGCCTGAGAAGTCATGGATGAAAGTCCAGTGGGAGCTGAAGATGGCACATAAATGTAGAAATATTGGTTATGCTCAATGTGATAGAGCTGGCAAACACACCATCGGAGAGCAGTCCTTAAAATTCTGTATTTAAAGATTGTGTTTTAAAGACAGAAGAGCCAGGAATTATTCCTTTCAGACACAAGCAGTATTCATGGCTGGGATTACTTTGGGTGAAGAAATATTTAATGTAACGCAACATTTTCATACGATAACAATTCTCTGCATAGCTTAATTCCAACCCCAAACTGATTAATTTAGTGACATTTAAAGCCAATATTTGAAGATTTAATTTTGTCTCCATAATCACGTATTTTTGATAATATACTGAAGGCACCTTCCACAGCACATTCACTTATGAAAACAGTGAAAATGCAAGAATTAATGTGAAAGGAAAGCAATGAAATGAGTTTTCACTTGTCACACAGAGATTCATGTCAGACTGACATTACCGGATATGCCAATATAATTTCACAGCTGTGTAATAAACTTGTTTGTACTTAACTTTGAACCATTAAAAAAGGGCTTGTGCCAGCATGCTGGACAAGGCTATTTGAGAGGTGAAAGGATAGGATTTAAAGGCACACTAAGTTTTAATGCTACGCAGATTCTTACTAATAGGTGAATGACATAAATTATAAAGTTTCACTGGTTGAAAGGCACTAATATATTTTTCCACACAGAACTTGGCACTAATTCTGCCAAAAAAAGCAGGATATAAAAATTACCTTGCATTTTAAAATTTACCCAAAGTAGTTTTGTTTCCAAAAATCGTAGAATAGCTTAGGTTGAAACAGATTTTTGGGACATCAGCATCTCCTGGTTTTTTGACCTTCTTTGTATGTTTAAACTATAAGACCTCTAAGAGTAAATGTCTCACAATGTGGTTGTATATCCCACTCATTAATGGGATCAACAGTGTTTGAGATACTCTTGAGTCCAACAGTTTTACCCTAAAGAGGGTCATTATCATTTAGGTTACTGAATTTGGGTTCTGGAAATACTGAAATGTAGCCAAATGCCCCCCATAGTGCAGTTCAGATATGGTTTTGTTTGCTTCCTACTGCTTATGGCAAACTCAGTCCAAGAAAAATACCTTGGCCACACTTGAGGCCAGATAAGCTTGTCAGCAGAGTGGGGAGTAATTTCCAGAACCATCCATCAGGACTTAAAGGCTTTTAGCTTGGAAATAATGATAATATTTCTGAAAGGAAACCACTTGTGACTAATAGGAAGAAGAGCTGCTGGCTCCTTTGATCATCACCTAGACAAGTGGGTTTCTTACTCCCTTTTTATTGCTATAGCTGGATTGATAATAAAACAGGTAGGAAGCAATTTCAAAGTTTTCCTGGGATTTTAGGGATGCCGTTATGTGTTTTTATTGCTTATGATTTTCTCTTTCTCTCCTTTCCATGGTCCCTACACATTTGTCTGGGGAAGGGCCTCCTCTTCTTGATATTTTATGATATTTAGCAGAGTGTGCCCAGTGCCACTTTCTCAGATTTCCATACAAATATTGCTGCCTTGGGATTGTTTCGTGCTCTATGGCTCCTCTCTGTTTCCCACTGACCACAGGCTCAGGGCTCCACATCATGGGAGATTTCAGATTTGCAGTGGTCTGGGAATGAGGTCAAGGCTGGCAGCCTGGGGAATGGAACATCTGCAGAGCTGAGCCTGAGGTTGGCCTGGTGTTTGTGTAGGCCAACGCCATCCCATAATTATCTTCCCCATCTCGTTCCGCAGGTGGTTTGGAGCTGTAATAAATAGGATGTGTATTCTAAATATAACCAAGCATTTTCAAATGCGTTCATCATCTGTATTTTATTCACTTCAGACAAAATCCCAGCAGAATCTCACAAGATCTGGAGCCTTGGAAGAGAATGTTACCAAAGGCCTCTGCTGGCAAATGAGGAAAAATGAAAACGTGGCTCCTCTTTCTCCAGAGAACTCCATCACGGACTCACAAATTTTGGTTATTTAATGCTCAGTGACAGCTTTAGGTTTTAAGGGTACTTTTCATGTATTTTAGATGAGATTACAGTCATACGGGGTCAAAATGTTTTATAAATTTTAGAAGTGACTTGCGAACAGTCCTTTGAAAACTGGTCTTAACAAAAATGCCACACCCTTCCTATGCAATCTGGATCATCTCCAACAAATCCAAACTGTTACCAAAGCATCATTTTTTCATTTTTACTCCCTCAAGCCCCATGGAAGATTATTTATTTAGTAGTTTCTTTGGAAATGCCTGTCCCATTGTGTTGCCCTGTCACCAAGCTGCCTGTTCGCTCATTTTCCCAGAAGTCTGTCCATCTGTAGTGCCCTCATCTCTAGTGATGCTGGAATTCCTGATGGATTTCATTTGAACTGAATGGAAAAATCAGGATGGCAAATAAATTCCCTTCACATGTTATGAAAATTGGCTGAATAGTAAAAACACAGCCAAGTTAATAACCCGGGGGATGGAAAACTGCGTTGGTGAATTTAACAATTTTCTGTTTCCTTTAGCTAGCTGATTTCTCAACACACAGATAGCTGCAGACCAACCCAAGCACAAGAATTCTCTTGCAAAAATGACAATTTGAGGGTGTGAAAGAGAGCCAAAGGTACTCAATTAGGACGGGGAACTGGAGATATGAAGAAAAACTGAACTCAGTGTGATGAGCAGTCCCAGGCATTGAGTCCCTGGAGAAGAATCACAGAATCACAGAATGGTTTGTGTTGGAAGAGACCTTAAAAATCATCTAATTCCTCCCCCTGCCATGGGCAGGCACACCTTCCACTATCCCAAGTTGCTCCAAGCCCTGTCCACCCTGGCCTTGAACACTTCCAGGGATCCAGGGGCAGCCACAACTTCTCTGGCATCTGTGCCAGGGCCTGCCCACCCTCGCAGGGAACAATTTCTTCCTTATATCTTATCTAAATCTTCCCTCTGACAGTTTGAAACTGTTCCCCCTTGTCCTATCATTACCTTTCCTTGTAAAAAAGTCGCTGTCTTTTTTATAAGCCTCCTTTCAGTACTGCACCAACATCTCCGGCGTGTGATTTGCACAAGGCTGACAGGCTGGGCAGGAGGGCGGAATGCCAAAAGCTCTTCCTGAGTGAGCTCCCAGACATTGTAGGCAGCACATCACTACCTGGAATGGAGCTTTATAGGCACCTTTGATTTAAATCACTTACATTCACCCTAAGTGCAAAGGGAGAAGGAAACTTCCCTCCCAAAAACACAGCAGGAAGGATGTTATGTGCCTAGAAAGTTTTCTTCTGCTCTACCGGAATTATCCACACCTTGGTAGTGGAAAATAAGCTCCAAAAGTTCAGCTGGAGGATCACTTACAGCTATTTTCTACATGGTTTGCTTCTGACTGTGATCCATCACACATACCAGACTAATGGATTACAGTGCAGCAACCTTAGCTTCATCTTCCTCTATCTTGGAAAATCTGGGTAATGGCATTAAGTGTATTTTTCCATAAATAATTTACAGAAGGAGACCAACCTTGTAATTGCAATGGAAAATATTTATTTCTTGTTATTTCGCCCAATCATGTGCAAATTCCTTCTGCCCACTTGTCTAAGACTGCCACAAAAGAAAAAAAATACTTAAAAGGCAATGTTTAAAATACGCTGGAGAACACCAGAAGCTTAAAACAAGCCAGTAGGGTAGTGAAAGGCAAAGCAAGACACAGTAAATTCCAGACAGACAGCCAAATTCCACAGATAAACATTATACCAGAAAAAAAAACCCTTGCAATTTCTAAGATTATTGGAAACGGGGACCTGTTGTCATTGATTTAAACTTCCTATATTTCAATTCTTTTTTGCATTTCTGCCTTTCCTGCTGCAGGAATGGCCCGGCCTTCGCTCACCTGCCGCCGCCACAGCAGGGACGGCACCACGAGCCGGGCTTCAAACTCAACCCCAACCTCATCCCTTCTGCAACCTGCCGGGAATGTGAACTCTGCTGGCTGCAAACATCGCTCCCAGCTCAGATTCCCAGCGATTTTTCCCCTCAGAAAGCTCTAATGAGATGGTGTTTACAGAGCGCGGCTCCTGCGCGGCAGCGGCGCGAGCGGCCCTGCCCCGCGGTGCCGGGGCCTGCAGCCAGCGCCGGGCTCCAGCGGCCCCAAAAAGCTTCCTCCAGGCCACCTCAATTAGTGATTCCCTGGATTTCTGTCTCCATCCCCTTCCAGACAACCCAGTTATTTTGTAGCTTGAGCCTCCAGGCCCGTGCCATCCTTTCAGGCAGCTCCTGGTTCCATTTGTTACAGTGTTGGTGTTCTCCCTGCCGGTTTTTCCAATAGATGTTTTTCAAAGAAAATAGGATAAATCCAAGAGGTTTTATTATCAGCCCAAACAGCCATCTATTGAGGCAACGCTGCCTTTACAGACAGACATTTCTGCTTGCTCTGTCAGTCTCTTTCAGTTCCTTGTCAGAAGATAAACGTCTGTGCTACAAAGAAAGGTTTAAAATGGCACAGTTGTGATCATGGTCTCTTCAGAGTGGACAGTATTGTGCTTCTATAAATTATTAGAAACTATTTTAATTCTGGGGAACCAAAAACACGGGTTCATCTTTCAACAGGCAAGCAGCAACACTGCACTCCTTAAGCATCAGATTTAGGACTCAAGAGAGAGGAAAACTTTCCTTTTTCCAAAAGTTACTCCCTTTCCCCCAGGCACAGGAGGGCTCCTTGCATATTTTCCTTTCTTCGCACTACAACAACACAAGGTCCAACCACGAGCACGGAAATCTGAGGAATAGCAGAGCAGAGTGCTGCTCTGAACTCTGGCGCTGAGTTGCTATGTGAACGTGCCCGTGTTGTTTAAACTCTCTGTAACTCACTTCCTCCATTTATTCTCCTTGGAAAGTGTGCATTTTTATGCAGCTGAGGACACCTATCAGCATTATTCGCTTGTTCTTTCACGTGCATTTGTATATTGAACACAGATAATTGTGGTTTTGTTGGGGTTTTTTAAATTTATATTAAGAGTAATGATTAATAAGTTGATTGTGAATGGTGCCCCACCATCCTAATGAGGAGAAGACAGGAAAATTCTTGGCATCTTTGCAATAGTGTCACCTCCATTCACTCTGTTTTGTAATTTCTTGAAGAACCTACAACCTGTAAACTCTCAATAAGCTTTACAGGCACATTTACAAAAGGGATTGTAGGAGCCTGCCTCCTGCTAAGGCAGCTTTTGAGGTCTCACCTCTGCAAATTTCCTGGTTAAACTGGTGATAAGGCATAATCATGGTTTTCTTTTGCCACAAAGGGGAAAAAAAAAGAACACCCAAAATGCCAGTTATGTTTATAGTTGATTCAAATAAAAAGGTACTTTCCAAAGAAAATGAGGCAAAAAAATAATGTCTGTATTTTTCACTGAAATTATGACATTTCCCTAATGGGGAAATCTGGTGTGCAAAAATTTGAGTTATACTCTAAATATCAATTTCTGCGTATAGCAAGTGTGATGCGTGTCTGTGTTTTTACAGAAAGGTAGAAGATTTGTTACTTTCCAAAAAACCTCCACAGTTCCTGGATTTAGGGCTGGGACCCCAAGAGGATCACATTTGTGGACTTCTCGTAGCTGTGTCAGTGCTGGTTTTTGGTGGTGCTGGCCATGGATCCCTGTGTCCTTCGGGATGTCAGAGGGATTGCCCAGGAAGCACCAGGAAGAAATGCAGCAGGAGCTGTGCTGGTGGATGTGGAGCAGCCTGAACTCCTCTGCAAGCGCTGCTAATGAGGGTTTCAAACTGAGGTCGGGGATTTGGGTTTGTCCAGAAAAACATGCAGCTGGTAATGATGTGTAACTTCTCCTTTCCCCACACTTTTCATTAATTCAGGCTAATTCTGAAGAATAGGCTCATGATCTGGATGGTAAAAATTGTTATAATTGGATATTTAACTCCCTTTCCAGAAGCACTGGGGAGCTGAATGCTCGTGGACAAAAGCAGCAGAAACTCTTCAAAATGTCGAGAATGTTGACATTCTCAAAGGCTGATGTCATCATGCTTTTTAAATAAAAGGTTGATACGTGTGTGTGCCTACAATTAATTAACTCTTCTTTCTGTGTGGCTCTGGGTAGCTGGTGATTACCACTTCTATTTGCATGATAGCGGTCAGAACAGATTAGCTCAAATTGCTCCTGTTTCATCTCTCAATAAATGCAGATCGTAATAGCAAATAAACAGCAGCAGCAGCCAAGCTGACCTTTAAGTATAACATGCAAATGAGCTCAGTACAAATAATGACCCTAAATTGGGAGGAGGGTGTGTGTCCCTCTCTGTGCAGGTAGATGCTCTCTCAGGCAGTTTTTTGCTTCTGGCTTGTATCGATATTAATTCTAAAAGCCATCCCTCCTGCTCAGACCCATTTGAGCCCCCAGATCCTCCCAGCACGTATCCTGTGACAAGCCCAGGGAGGATGGGTTAATTTAAGCTGTAAATGGAATTTTTAGATGCCCAGACAAATGTTACTGTGTCCCCCAGACAGGCAGTGAGTGAGCTCAGGGTGCATCTTCTTGGGAGAGAAGCTGCAGGAGGGTGATTCCCTGCTTGCCTTGAGGGCTCTGGGTTTCCATCATTTCCCTCATTTTGTGATCTACTTCTTCCTTTTTTTAACTCTTCTTTCTTCTCTTTGTATGTTATTGTGGGTTCACCATGTGAGTAGGGGTGATTGGGAGCTTTCTAGGGACATTTGCCTCGCTGATCCTGATTTTCCCTAAAATCCATGGGCACCACTGTGCAGACACCAAGAAGTAGCTGTGTTCAAATATGGAGCCAAAACCTGTCTCAAAATCAGAACAAAAGCTATAATATACACTACATAATAACCCATTGCAATGAAATTTAAAATTAATAATGTTTTATGGTGACTGAGCTACTTATGATGTATCTGCCCACATAAATTCTGTATTGGCTGTTAACAAATCAGTTCAAGCTATGGACTGTCCCTGACCCAGAGCATCAATAATCTGTATTTCATAAAATTAAGAATATGGGAAAGGAAATCTATAGCACTAATTTTAAATCTCTGTAGCCTCCATATTCTCTGTCAAAATCCAACGAGCCAGGTCAGTTGAAATAAAAGTTTGTTAGAGAAAACACCCTCACAGTATGGATATAAAAAAAACCTAATTAATTAACACAACAGGCTAATTAGAGAATCAAACTGGGATTTGGTAACCACATCCAGAGCACTAATAAAATTAATTACATGGCTCCAATCAACATGCTGTGTTGATTTGGGCCAAGAGATTATGAATCTGGAATCTCCTTTGAGCATCAGGAAAAGGTGAGAGAGGTCTGGTGACCAGGTTCACATCAACTGGGCATCAATTAGTGCAGGAGGCCCTCTAAAGCACAGTCTACTTTCAGAACTTTTTTAGAGATCTAGAAATCTCTAAAAAATGTAGAGAGCTTTAGAGATCTCAAAAACAATTTAGAGATTTTTAGAACTCTCTAAAGAGATTTCTGCAGTACCACTGGTGAGAGTGGCAGAGCCAAGGTCAGTCTCTGTCTCAGGGGAGCCTATTTACTTTTAGCTTCTTGACCATGTCTTTGAAANATAAATGCATATTATAAAGTTGGAGTTTCAACCAGAACACTGCTTTCACTTTGCACTAGCAGAGCTTTTGTTAAAGGTCTGTTCCCATATTTTTAATGAAAGCCATGAAAATCAATTGGAAAGCTTCAGCCTTTGGACTGTTTCTGGCTTTGGTGGCATTTGCAGGCACTGTAATTTTACATTTTTAAAACTTCATGTCTTTCTCCTGCTCTGGATGGTGATGCTGTGACACAGAGTCCAATACAGAACCAACACACCACAGAATTTTCCTGTTCTCTGAGTGTCACATCCAGAACCTTGTGGCTGCCTGGTTCCCACTAAACGCAACATTTCAACTTGAGCCATTTTCTCAATATCGTTCTGACAAATAATGAGTTCAAGGTGAAATCTGGGACTTCAAAAATTTGAGGAAGGGAGATGAGGGAGAAGGTGTTTTTGAATCCCACCACGGCTGAAATGCCAATATTTCCAATGCCAACCCACACACCTCTTGGCAGCTTTTTAGAAATGTTTCAGAACGCAGCTACGAGAAGGTTGCCAGCATAAGAAATTCTGCCTTCCAAAAGCTTAAAAACTTGTTTTTCTGCACTATGCAACTGGACTCTTGGCTGTGGGTAGAAGTCCCCTGGGTGGAAGTAGGTCTCCAACAGCAGAGGGCTCTTTTGGCTCAGCAAATGATGGACTTGTCAGCCCTAGTAGCTGAAACCAACTGATAAAACAAATTAAAAGCAGAACAGAAATGAGCTGTGAATTTAAACAGCAAGGCTAAACTTTATTGGAACAGCTCAACTGCTGACAGATGTGATAGAGAAGCGAGAATGTCTTTAAAAGTGAATTTTGCTGTAGAAATAGCCTAATAAAACACTCCTAGCCAGTATTATGTAGTAGATCAAAATGGATTATCATAACAATCCACTCCAAATGTACAGCTTCTTATTCCCCTATGAAAAATGTTAAAAGTTGAGCATTGGGGTGGTTAATATGATTTTAATTCTCGCATTTTATATGTTGGTATTCTAGAAATTTGTTTTGATGCAAAGGCTGTCTACAGAATTTTCACATTTTATTGAGTGAAAATTTTTTTCTCAGTAATGAATTTTTTGGTGATATTTGTTGTAGAAAACATTGCTGTATCCATCTATTCCATGGGGAAAATTGTGATTAATGTCTGTGCAATCTGAGTCTGCCAGTTAGAGGTTACTCAGCTCAGCATCACGAGTAAATACAGTGAAATTATTTCAGCCTACACGTGGGGTCTCTTTGTGGGACATGGGGAATATTTGAATGTAAACTGAATACAGGCAGCTCATTGAATTTCATAAATAAATACCATATGTCAAACCTTTTCACATGCCCCTGTGTAAATTGTTGGTTTGTTTGCGCTCTGTAACCAGATGTTGTTCTATAAAATATCTCCCGTGCTGGGGGCTGTAACTACAGGCTGCAGAGAGCAAAAGAAGCAGAGTTCTTGCCTTTTTTCCTCCCAGGTACATCACCTTATAATATTTTATCTCTTACTAAGAATGGATCTGGTCTTGATTTACACACCCAGAAAGCAGCAGGTGATAGTTATGCAATGCCCAGCGCTGGCATTTCCACCAGCCTTAAAAACTACTCCTTCTCCTCTTCCTTGGGAGTGGTGCCACCTTTCAGCCTCCAGGCACTGGGATGAGCCTGAAAGAAACCTGTTCCTTTTCAAGGAAAAGAGCCCAGGGAGAGGGGTCCAACTGCACATCCCTGAAAATGAGCAGGTTTGTGGAATCACAGGATGGTTTGCACTGGAAGGAACCTTGATGATTATCTTGTTTTCACCCTCCTGCCACAGGCAGGGACACTTTCCACTAGACCGGGTTGTTGAGAGCCCGATCCAACCTGAATGTTCCCAGAGATGAGAGAAGCTGTTCCAGAGCCTCACCACCTTCATTGCAAAGACTTCACTCTTATCTAATTTTAATCATTTTATCTCAGTTGACCCTCTTTTTGTTTCCAGGGCCTCCTTCATAAGCAATAAAAGGCTAGGGGGAAATAAAAAGAAAAAAGGGGCATTTGTGAGTATTTATCTCTCATAACAACTGTGAGAATCTCAGTGCCAGCAACTTCTCAGAGCTAACTGCTCCTTTTGGAAAAAATAAAAGGTGCAGCTCTTCATACACAAAGGGATCTCAGGCAGGATCTTCTTGAAGTTCTGAATTCTGCAAAGCTTGAATCCCACTGAGAAAACCTTACAGATTAAAGGGAAAGGTGTGGGGGAGCTCACAGACTTTGCTGAGTGCTCAGAGGGGTGAGAAGGACCCACTGTCCCTCTGGGAGCAAAAGGCAGATCCAG
>VYZR01077673.1:0-19431 GCA_013400675.1 Oxylabes madagascariensis | reverse complement strand
AGAATGATGAGTTTTATCTTGTATTTTCTGCCACATTTTGCCTCTAATATATCTATAGATGGCTGAAGTTTTCCTGCTACATAGGACAGGTACATACACTCGAAAGCAGAACTTGAGTGTTGCTTTTCTAAAAAAGTGCTTTATTTCCACTCAGACCAGAAGAATAATTTTAGTCAATGTTTTCTGTGTGGCAGAAATATTTAATTGACAAAATTTCCATTTTAAAATAGAAGTAAGTCTGTGCCAGTCAATGAGTAGTCAAATCCTAAGGGGTTTTTCTGTAAGCTGGAGGTTTTCCGTCAACCTGACTTCTTGTTTCATTGACCTGTGAGACACTTTAACACAGCTAAAGGGAAAGTGTGAGCCTGCCAAAGGAGACAGTCCATGATGGAAAATATGGAATTGTGTGTCCTCAGAAAGAGTTCTGGCCCCAGCTGGCCAACCCACAGGGAAATGGGGACATTTACAGCAAATCTTTGATATTCACTCATCATTCTGTTAAGCTGTCCCTTCTTCAAGAGTGCAAGGAAAAGAACAGGATGCTCTCCCCTCCTTAATGAGCAAGAAGCTCCTCCAGGTGCCCCAGGGATCAGCAGCTTCTCTTCCCCCAGAAGCAGAACTGAAGTTTCCCAGACTCCAGCTGTCCCACGGCTGATTTCCCAATTCCATGTGCAGACACAAAGCAAATCTCATCTCCTGTGCCAGAGCTGCTCCTTCAGGCTGAGGAGCGAGCTGTCTTCTCTATGGCTTGGAAGGAGGGATTTGGTTTTCCCCCTTGCCCGGCTTTACATGCACAGTTTTGCCCACACACCTCTCTGCTCAGCCCTGGGAGGCAACTAAATATTGCTTTCAGCCGGTTGTCTGCACTAAAACCCCCTGCTGCCTCTGAAATATGCTGATAAATTCCAGTCAATACTGAGCCTGCAGTCTCCACTCCTCGATGGGAGCACATTTTTCACGTGGCAGGCACACTGCTGGAGCTCCAGAGGCTGAATCCATCTGGGGCATCGTTTTTTTTAAAGGCAAACATTCTGGGTCATTATGAACTGCACTAATCCCCCTTGTTGAAATTTGCATTTCTAAACCATGATGCATTTGTCCTGTCACAAGCTGTGGCATTCAACCAGGAGGTTAATTCACTGATTGACTTACCCCCTCTCCTCAGCCTGCTTTGCTGCTAATCGTCCATACAAATGGGGTTAGGGAATATAATTTAGATTTACCAGGCAGAAACAAAGCATCCAACAGCCCTGCTAGGATGGAAAGCGTAGGGGATTCAGGGGATAAGCAGAAAACAGCGAGGCTGAAGCAAAAATCAAATTAACACTAAAACCCTGAAAGTGGTGAAAAGTGGTGGCAATCAGGAGTAGCAAATTGGGGAGAGGAAATTTTCTGCTTCCAGCAGGCAGGGCTGGGCACAGAGGGGATGGAGACAACAGCAGGTCCCTCACACCTTGTGATGGGTGTTCATGAGCCCCCTTCTCTGTGAGGTCTGAAATGGGGGCCCAGTGACTGGGATGGGGGTTCCCCTGATCCCCTAGATGTCTGTGGGGGCTTGAAGACCCCCAAAGGACACTGAGCCCCAAAGTGGCTGTCACTGTTGCCCGCGCAGCCTTTCTGAGAAAATTGGATTTTTTATGTACCAAGACTTTCCCCACACTTTAAGTATCAACAAATGGTTTGTTTTCATATTTTCAAGGAGGAGGAAAGAGTTGACAGACTGTTGGTCTGACCGATGTGTTGGAGGGGTGGCAACTCCACCCTCCAATCCACCGATCCCTTTAAAATTCTATAAAGTATCAAAAATGCAAATAAAGTTTCTTCTTTTCCAGCACAACTCAGCGTGTGAGTGCAATTCTTTCCTGTCTCCTTTCCACAGTCACTGCTGAGCCATGTCATGGCAGCTGCACTACCACAGCTGTGATGGGCAGAAATCTGCTCCAGCAGATTTAAAACACCCAAAATACAAAAACTAAAAGAAATTAATTGAATAATCCCATTGATTGTTCTGAGCACCTTCCAGCAAAACCCCCCAGCTGAGAGATCTTGCTTCCCTGGGGAAAAGAAAAAAAAAAAAATAGAAACACTGAGTTTGTTTCTAGCTCAGTTTCTCAGCCCACCTCTCATCCTGCCCTGGCACGGAGCAATCCTGCCCCTGCACACTCTCCTCAAAGTATTAGGCAAATCAAAGTATTCAGGCAAAGTATTTTACCTCCTCTGCCTCTGTTTTCTTCTCTCTCCAATCCTCTGGTTAAAATGCCTTTGTTACAGAAGTCAGGAGATTTTTCCACTGGGCAAATGAGAGGGAAATGGATCAATCCCAGGTTTAGAAATGAGGGGAGGAATCACAGCTGCCTTTTCAGAGCGTTGTGTTTGAACTGCAATCTCCTGCTTTCCCTGGCAATGAAAATCCCCATCAGTAGATGGTGGCAAAGGCTGCTGCTGAAAAGGGCTCAGCGAGATGCTGACTTCAGTCTCTCTGCAGAACATTCAGACTTTTATGCAAAAAAACCCAACCAAAATGAGCGTGCTTTGAAACTGCTGAATGCAAATCCTCACCAACTTAGGCTTTTACCCAGGTGAAATGGGGAGAAACTTTTCCTTTCAGTCTGGTCATTGTTCTTTAGCCTGGATGACCTGTCATCTGAATTTTTTTTTTTCCTTCAGAAACATCAAAATCAAGTTCTTTTGGCCTGTCTGTACCTTATATTCTAATATAAATTCTTTACTGGAATAATAAGCTGGCAGAACTCTGTCTTGGGACAAAGCCCATGCAGCCCACAAGCAGAGTTGCCTTTGAGCCAATTGTAAAAAGAGAGAAAAAAACCGAAAAAAATTAATGGAAACATCAATTTTTAAATAAAAATAGTATTTTAATTGAATAAGAGATTATTCACATGATTCCACTTTCAGAGTGGATCAAAAGCATATTTAAAAATTACAGAATTTGGATAAAATTGTCAAAGGCTGATGTTCACTGGCTTTATATATCACTTTTTTGAAAAAATCTGTAGAAAATTACTGTGTAATGAAATTTTCCTCTGAGTTTAAGCAGACAGTAATTCAGGAAGTTATCATGGATTGACTCTCAAAGTCTCCTTCCCTGAAAAATGTTTATTCCATATTTGGCTGCTTTTCACTCTTTGTCTGATTTCAGTCTCACAAAACCAAGAACATAAAGTTGAGGGATGTTGTCTGGGACTTGGACAAATAAAACAAATGCCAGAGTGGTTTTTGATCTGCTCCAGTTAGAAATGAAATGGATTGTTCTCTATGTTTTTTTTTTTAATGCGTCTGAACAATTTTGACTTTTTGGGACAACACCAAGCCAGAAGCATTCAAAATGTTCCCAAGATCCAACGGGGTAATTCAAGTTGGGGTGTCCTATGTACTGTTCTTTTGGAGGAGCTGGAATTTTCTGGCTGCTTTGACTTTTCTTTACCCTCCCCACTGAGCGGTAAAGGATGAGGCTGAAATGTGTCTGGCAGATCCCAACCAGGATGGGAACACAAATATGTGGTCTAGGGAGGATTTAAAGGCAAAGATATCACAATTCACCAGGAAAATGTCACCAGGACATTAATGGCAGGGGTTTTTCAATGGAATAGGGTGCCCAGAGCAGCTGTGGCTGCCCCTGGATCCCTGGCAGTGCCCAAGGCCAGGTTGGACATTGGGGCTTGGAGCAACCTGGGATAGCGGAAGATGTTCCTGCCCATGGCTTTGAGGTCCCTTCCAACCCAAACCATTCTGTGATTCTGTGCCTAGAATTGTCACAAAAGGAAGATTTGTGTGGGAATATCCCTGAATTCAAACACTCTTGGTGCGGATACAAAAACACGACAAATCAATAACACCCCCAGAACACACTCAAGAGGACAAACAGTAATTAAAGTTTCTTTTCTTGAAGATCCCTGCTCATATCTTAGAAGGTAAATCCATGGTGGCTTCATCACACAATATGTCCAAGGAAGGCAGAGATTTTTTACGTTAGGAAATGTATTTGGCTTACCCTGGTATTCTCAGGGTAAGGATTACCCTGGATCTGTTTGTTGTACTTTCTGCTCTACAGGCTGGTCTCTGGTGGCTTCCTGAGGAGTATGTTTTGAGAAATAAAAAGCTTTTTTCTTTAAACAAACTGTGGCATGGCTTTTCATCCAGCTGACAAAACAAAACACAGAATGTTTTCAGCAGTGTGTGGGAGTGGGTTTGGGGGGCTTCTGTTTACATGCAAGAATTACTTGAGGCGATGAATCAAATTGCTGGCAACTTGTGTTGTCAGGACCCTACAATTTCTTTTTCTTTGTGCAATAATATTTACTCTCAAAGGACCTCCAACTACAGCCTCAAAATGTCAGTGTAACAGATAAATTTCACTTAGAAGATACAACAGACACTTCCTTTTTTCCTTCACCATGAGGCTGTGGTTGCTGCTCCAGATTCCTTTCCTTAATTCTCCCCCTCTGTTCATTTTTCTCCAGCAACTTCCATAAGGTTATTCTTCACATCTATCAGCATAAAAAAAATGCACATCCTGAGACAGAAATATTATTAAAGAGCTTTTGCAAATCTCAAAGCCGGTTCATTTATTTAAATAACAACAGATTTTTCTGAATTTGCTACCATTTCTTGGTAATAACCCATGGTACATTAATAAAATATGGTTTGTTGCTTGCAGTCAGTGCAGGCTTTTCAGAGGTTATCCCAGTAACAAAAGGCACATCCAGATATGTTCTTTAGGTGAAGTAAAGAAAAACAAGGAAGTTCAGCCCAGCAGAGAGGTTTCAGTGGCATTCCTCAATCTGTAGAGGTTTGAATCCTGATCCTGGTTGGTTCCCCTAAAAAAAGGAACCAAAGCCTCCCTCAGTGTGACCCCTGCAGTCTCTGAGGTGCCCAGCAGAAGATGCTGCTGACTGTGGAGAACAAGCCCATGGTGTGACACAGCATCCTGTGATGTTGCAGTGCTGCAGTCAGTGACATATGTCCATTGATTTCATCTGGATTTTCATCAAAAAGGAGTAAAATCAGTCCAATTTTCTGACTGGAAAAGAAAATTAAGATGATTAACCTTCAACACTAATAAAAAAGCTCATTATGAAGTGCCATGTTGAGTCCAGGCAAGCTAAGCAAAGTCTTTATGTTGCAACCAAGGAAACATACTCAGTTTTAAAAATGGTAGAACCTGTGTTGTTGTTATTATTGTTATCCCTGAAGGAAAGAGGGAACAAAAAGTAGAAAAGAACATTATTTCCTAATGTTCTCATGAGTCACAGGTTTTTCTTCTTGGGTTAGAGCTTTAATAAGAGGAAAATTTCCAAGTTGGCTGCATGTCAGGAGTATAATCTTTATCCTGATTTTTAGAACAATTAACACTTGGAAGGCTGTGATTATGTTATGTGCTATTCCACAGTAACTACTGTAGGAATTCCCAAAGAAAATATCCTCAAAACCCCACTGTTCTGTTTAACTACCTCATGTTCTATTTAACTAACTTAGAATGAAACCATGGACTCAAAACTCAGGCCATTGTGGTTGTAGTTCTGGTCCTGAACAGTTGAAGACTTCAAGTACTTTATTTGCAGTTATTTGTGATTTCGTGGTGATTTAAAGAACCAATTTCTCAGTTACAAGGTCTCAGTCTGTAGCACTGTCAGGCATGAGGCAGAGTGGTGTCAGGCCTTAGAGTTAGGACAGAGATTTCAGTTCAGATTTTAATTTGGATTTCCCATTTTTTCTTAAAAAAAAGTCATCAAGAAGTCACATATTGCTAGGTAACACCTTGGAAATCAGTGAAACTGGTCCTATATTCAACATCAACACAAACTGCTGTTTCTGTGCTTGTTTCCAGCTGTAAAATGTCAGCTCTGCAAAGAGAGTAGATCAACAGATCATTTTGTAGAGGATTTTGACAGTTCAACCATGCACCAGAGCAAGGAGACAGGAGATTTCAGGAGGATGTGTTCAAATGTTGATTTCTTTGATTTTTTTTTTAAATGTGTGTACTCTTCCTTTAATTTTTAAACCTAACTTCAGCATTGCTAACCATCTGACTTTATTCCTTTTATTCTTCACTTAAGCCAAAGTTTAGAGAAGTATATGGCATTTTATATAGAAAATATATGGAGATGCGTGTTCTGAAATTATGTGTAGAGTACGAACCCCAAAATAAGTATGATGTAGCTGATTATGGGAATTGGTGTTAAAAGGGGAGGAGAAGTGGCAGCAAAAGGTTGGGATAAATAAGGAAGATTTGGAGGAAATAAGAAGAGAAGGGCAGGAACACAATGAACTCTATTACATTCTTAGGATATGCGGGCATCCCAAGCCTGGATCTCCACAAATCTGTGGCTGTACATTGCTGTCAGCTCCTCAATGTCAACATTGATAACTCAGGATTTCCCTCCCGAACTCTCAGCACGTCCCTCACCAGCTCCACCACCCTCCAGGAGATTGCCTTGAGGGACTGGGAAGGAGCAATGATAAAAGTTAAGGTTTGGGGTTTAATGGATTTCAGCCCCCTGGCCAGTGCTGCTCCCCGAGGAGCTGTAAGGTCGCTTGATTTGTGTGTTTGTCCCCCTTTCTCCATGAATGGTGTCCAACTCAACATGATGGCACCTGAAACTGTGACGGTGTCTCTCAGTACATTTCACTTCACTCATATAAATGCTATTTTACAAAATTCGTGCCTGTTTTCTTCCAAACTCTCTGTGTCACCTTATTCTGCTTCCTTGAGCTTAGCAAAAGTAAAGAGTAACTTTTCTTGGAATAACGAATCATAATAATATCAGATTTTATAAAGACAGTTCCAGTCCTGCCATCCAGAAAGTGATAGCTTTATGTAACTGGGCAAGGGCTGGCTTTTGAGTAGAAACCATAATAAATGCATTAAATAAAACCATGTGGTGCTAATTGATTCAAGACCTGCTCTATTTTCCTGTGTTGGCACTTCCTCCTCCTTTAGCTCAGCACAGATTTGGTATTTCCTGAGAGTCTCAGGTGTTAGGACAGAAAATGCTTTTTTTTTTTTTTTATTTATACAGTGTTTGTCATGGTAAAAGCACAGAAATGTGTTGGTTTAGGGTCAGAAGCGTGAGCAGANCTTGATTTGTGTGTTTGTCCCCCTTTCTCCATGAATGGTGTCCAACTCAACATGATGGCACCTGAAACTGTGACAGTGTCTCTCAGTACATTTCACTTCACTCATATAAATGCTATTTTACAAAATTCGTGCCTGTTTTCTTCCAAACTCTCTGTGTCACCTTATTCTGCTTCCTTGAGCTTAGCAAAAGTAAAGAGTAACTTTTCTTGGAATAACGAATCATAATAATATCAGATTTTATAAAGACAGTTCCAGTCCTGCCATCCAGAAAGTGATAGCTTTATGTAACTGGGCAAGGGCTGGCTTTTGAGTAGAAACCATAATAAATGCATTAAATAAAACCATGTGGTGCTAATTGATTCAAGACCTGCTCTATTTTCCTGTGTTGGCACTTCCTCCTCCTTTAGCTCAGCACAGATTTGGTATTTCCTGAGAGTCTCAGGTGTTAGGACAGAAAATGCTTTTTTTTTTTTTTTATTTATACAGTGTTTGTCATGGTAAAAGCACAGAAATGTGTTGGTTTAGGGTCAGAAGCGTGAGCAGAACCTTGTGAAAATAGATGAATGCGAATGCTTGGCTTTCGAGGAGCTCTACCTGAGTGACCGAACCACCTGCAGCAATAATGGGGTAAATAATGAGGCAATAATGAGGCAATAATGAGGCCAATCCATAGAGTTTGTTCACTGCCTTGGCTTCAAATATTTGCCTTGACCTGGCAGAGGGCTGGAGATCAGCCAGGCACCAGGAGAAACACCCAGCACTCCCAGGAGCCAGCCCGGAGAACAGCCTGTGCCAGCCATGGGAGATCTTATTACAACTCACCTGGTAAGGAATATTTTCTTTAGGGCTCTGTCAGCTGAACTTATTTAATTTGTAAGAGTCTCAGCTTCCTTTTAGAAAGAGGTTCATTTCTAGCCTATGTGGCTGGGAAAGCAAACGTGAAAATGAAGTAGGAAACAGGGAAATGCAAGTTTCGGAAAAAGAACTAATGTTTTATTTTAATTAATCTCATATTTCGGGGGTTTGGACTTGGCATTTTTCAATACATGGCATTAACAGCAGTTCACATGCTTTATACAGTATTTTTTTGCATTTAATTAAACCAGAATGATCTGAAATTATAGAATTTCTTATGTGACCAAATGGGTTTCAGAGATTTTTCTTTTGCCTTGCAGACACGCCATGGTCCAAGAACAAAGATCCTTGTGCAGGAGCACTCAGTAAAACGGACATTTTTGGGTACCTGTACAGCACAAATGTCCTATGGATGCTTTGGCTGAATCCCATGCTTTGTAGAATGGGGCAGAGCACAGCCCACGTCAGACTAGAGCTGGTGATGAGCAAGATAAGGAAGGAGGCGAACCCTGGCAGGCAGGAATGGATTCTGTGTCCTTATCTGTGAGCTCAGCTGTGATAAATGCACACATGGCATCCTGAAGGTGCTCCCCTCTGCTGGTGGGCCATGATGGGCCACAACTGACCCTGATGTGGTATCAGCTGTATCACCTTAGAAGGTGTCACAGAATCCTGAAGTGTCTGATCCATACCGTTCCGTCATCCAGGTGAGACTCCCTGCCCCAGGGGAGGTACCTGGGCGTTCCCATTTAACCCAAGTGATATAAACCCAATAGATGTGATGCCTTAGCTTTTAGCTTTCATGTTTTTCAGATTCTGTGCTGCCCAGGGGTGCAGTTCTGAGCTCACACTCAGTGTCACTCAGCTCTTCACAGAACAGGGAGACAAAACAAATCCTTTCCCTGCTGGACACCAAGGACAACCCTTAGAAGTTTTCAGGCCCAAAAGCACAAACAAGGGTGGGCTGAAGGGAGGAACAAGAAGGATGGGACCTCACAACCTGAAGCTGTAATTGGACAATTAAACCCCAATATGCAAATGGACCAAAACTTATAAAAGTGTGAGCTCTCATAACCATTTTTTCATTTTGTGACCATTTTGGGTCCACCTTGGGTGTGTCCCTGGTCAGGCTCTTGTCTAAGGTGTGTCCTGGAGGTCTTTCAATAAATCCCTACTTTATTCTCCAGCTCTGTCCAGTCTCTGTTCCCGGTCAGCCTGCCAAAGGCATCAGTTGCTCCTGGGGCTTAATGCACGCTGCTTCTTTGGGATTTTCCCTCCCAGCCTGTGGATCCAGATCACAGCCATGGCTTTGACCAACACTCATCAAAATTGCAACAAGTCTCCTCATGAGATTTACAGGTGGTGAGATCTTTCTATTCTCATACTTTCCTTCCACATTTTCTCAAGTGATATTTTTTATGCTTTTATATCATCCTATTCCTAGGGATAACAACAACCCAAACAGTTCTGTACCTGTTTTCCTGTGCAACCCAAATTTTCTACAATAAACCCTCCATGTGTGTATTTACAAACACTGGTCATTCAATGCTCTTTTGCTCTAATCCACCCCAAGGGATCTGGTAACAGGAACCTGGGTTATTCTTGTCTTCTGGGGTGGGTTAGCAACCAACCCTGCAGTTGATAATGCCTCTCTGCCATTCTGTGTTGGCCCAACAAGCAGCACTGCCGGGCCAAGAGAATCTGAATCATTTCAAGGATATTTGGGAAGGATGGAAAAGAATGCATAGGGAAAAATGCAGTGTTTGAGAGACCCTACAGTACTTTAGCAGCCCAAATCTCTCTAACTCTTTTCTTAAAAGCTTGAAACGCAGTTTGTAATTTTGGAAAATGACTTTTTATGGAACCACAGAATGGTTTGGGTTGTGAGGGATATTAAAACTCATCTTGTTCCAACCCTCTGCCATGGGGCTCAGACCAGGTGCTCAGGACCTCATCCAACCCAGCCTTGGACACTTCCAGGGATGTGGCATTGCATAACTGGACTTTCTGTATAGCTAGACTGAAAAAAAGCTCACTACGAGCGGTAATTTTTGTCTGTTCTTCTTGTAAAGAAAAGAACTCTTATTTTCACTAGGGAGGTGGATGATGAGTGCAAAGAGATCAAACCTTCTTTTACATTATTATGACCAATTAAAACATTCTCTTTATTATATTAGAGCTTCATCCTGGCAATTAAAAAGAGCCCCAGAACAGCAAACATGTCTTTCACTAATTTTATTAAATAAGAATCTAGAAAAGACCATTTGGGTCATCAACTCCCATCCCATTAAATGCAAGGTTGCCATGTAAATGGATGCTCAGTTTAGAACGGTCCCTAAAACCCCATCTGAGGTGACCTATCCCCTACAGCCCACATCACTTATCCCAGAAACACATTCAGGAGCTCAGCTCAAAGGTCCTGTTATGAAGTACCCCAGGGAGAAAGGAGGAGTGATGTAGGAAATTCCCAGTTACTTTCGTTCCCCGCAAGAGCAACAGTATTGCTGTTGGCTAAAACTCCCAAATGTGTATGTAAATGTCTCATAAATTTTGAGTAAATGCTTGATTTTTTCCCCTTTTTTAATCTACTTTTCATTTTCCCTCTGGACAAGCAATTTGTGATATTCCGGTCTTTTCTTATTTATGCATCTGGAAAGGCCTTGTGGATGAAACACCAAGATCCCAAGGCCACATAAAATTTTGATGAGACATTTTTTTCCAGGGGTGAGAAGACTGAACATTTCACCCCAAAGTGCCTCTTTCACTAAAACTAGGCCACTCCAGCCTCCTGACTCACACAGCCAAGACAGCAGCCCACGCTCGGAGCTTGGATTTGCTGGTCAGAGCGAATTCCTGGTGTGAGAAATGCCCCTCCAGCAGCGGCCAAGCTCCTTCCCAGCCGCCAGCTGGCTCCCAGCAGGTGTGTTGGATGCACATCTGTTTGCCCAGGACCTGCTGAGCTGTGACCTGCCCTGGGTGGGACAAACACTGGAGAAAAGCCTCCCCCAGCTGGGACTGGCTGCTCCTGCAAAGCAGGGTTTGTGCTGTCCCGCCCTTGCACGTCGGTGGAGAAGAAAGGAAGTGTCTTTCCACCAAAAGGAGCACCCAGAGGCTTTGAAGAACTTGTGTTGTCCTCTCCACGGGTGACTCTGGCATTGTCCCACCCTCTCCAGCCGCCCCACATTCCCTGCAGAGCACAGCTGGGTTTGTCTGCACGGGGGATGGATGTCCCTGCTGATGGGAATGTGGTGGCACCATCTCCTGTCCAACATGAGACTTGTGACTTCTGCTCTGCTGTGCAACCGTGAGTTTCACTTCATTTTCATGCTGGAGAAAGGGAAAGCAATTCTTTTCCCAAATATATTCAGTCAAATACAAAAACAAAATCGTAGATGCTGGGAATTGGTGCTGCTGCCTCTTCCAGACATATTCAAATGGGCTTTAAACATGTAAAATGATTTCTAAACCGCAATGAACGGCACTGCATACACATTTTGGGCATCTGCATTTCCTATTGTGACTCAACTAGAGATGCTTTTCTTGAATAATATTCTCAGGGCTTTGCATCTCAATGTGTGTATTTTCCCTATCTTTAACATGGAGTAACTTTGAGAGATTGTAGTTCAGGGGGAAAAAATATTTATACTTCAATATTCTTCTTGATGGGTTTTAAAATGCATGTGTTACATGGGCAGCGTCCCTGATCATGGTGTGGGTTGGAACTTGATGGTTTTTGAGGTCCCTTCCACTTTGTGAGTCTGTGATTCCATGAAAAAACTTTGGCATTATGCAAGTGTTTGCATCTACCTGACCTGCAAACCTGAGCCCTTTGTGTTGCATCTGCTCATTAAAACTGGGCTGGTGTGGAAATGCTTCAAGGAAAACCAGGAACCAGCCCAGCTCATTCTGGGAAATGGTTTCAATGGCAAAGCAGAAAATCTGCAGCATGTGTGTGGAAATTGGTTGCTCGGGGAAAAGCAGGATAAATATGTTAGGAACCCCAGGCCTGGATGGGGCTAAATAGCAATGTGCATGTTTCAAAGTATATAAAATAATATAAAATATTCTTTTTTAAAAAAATCAAATAAATAAATAAATTCTGTATTTTCTTGGTTCTTGGACTTAATGACAACCAGTTTCTGGCTACCCTCACAAAGCTTTGTGAGGGTAGCCAGAAACTGGTTGTCATTAAGTCCAAGAACCAAGAAAATACAGAATTTATTTATTTATTTGATTTTTTTTAAAAAAAATCAAATAAATAAATAAATTCTGTATTTTCTTGGTTCTTGGACTTAATGACAACCAGTTTCTGGCTACCCTCACAAAGCTTTGTGAGCAGCTCCATGTATCAAAACAATCTCAGGATATTGTTCAAGCTACTTATTCTAATCAGTTACATTCCACATATCCCCTTTTGCCTTGTCCTTTTCAAGCAACGAGAAAGCCAACACTGGGCTGGTTCCTTGCAGCAGAGGAATTTCTCTCCATGCCTGCATGCAAACCTGACCAAATTCTCTCCTCTGTCCTTCAGTCTTCTCACCTGGAGCCAGGTGTGGGTAGGTTGGGTTGCCTAAGTTACCTTATTCTTTTTTTTCTTTTTTTCCCCCAGGTTTTTTCCTGATACAAGGAACTTTTGGTGTTATTTTACTCCCAGGGGAGCATCAGTTCAGGTGAAAAGCCAAGCCAGCAGGGCTGGTTTTTCTCCTGAGGTTTGCCAACCTTGAGGGGAAGGCAAAGTGAGCTCAGGGCTGTTGTTAGAGGCTTCCTTGAGGTTTGAGGAGGATATGGGGATGACAAGGTCCTTAAGGCCTTCTGAATCCCAGGTAAGCAGGGGATGGCTGCAAGATCTTCCTTTCCTTCAGTTTTGGTGACGACAACCACGAGCTGGGTGTATTATTGTCTCTGGGAAAATCCTTGATGCAGCATTCCTGGAAGTAAAGAAAATACAGAAGACATGAAAAGTGAGGAATATGTGGATCTCAAAAAAAGTAGTCCTTGGAGCAGTAATGGATTTTTGAACACCCACAGGTGAAGGCCCTTCAAATTTTAAAGATTTACAGTCTAAAATGTCTGAAACACCTGCCAAGACAGCAGTGAACAGTGAGCAAACATCTCTTTGCTAGCTTGTTCTCTTTGCAGCTGAGGGACCAAATCACTCCGGCACAAGCCTCACTTTCTCTAAAACGGATCAGCTCACCCTCACCAGGGCTGCACTTGGAGCCTTTCATCCCTCTCTGCCCCGAATTCTTCAGTTCTCCAGCACATCAGTTCCTCAAGGTAAGTGCTAAAATTCCCAATTTCCTGGCTCTGGCAGCTGTTACCTTCAGCAAACCCTGCCTCCTGCAGTGCTGGACACCTACAGCTCCCGCCTCCTGGGGTTTTATCATGCTCACAACCATTCAGTGCTGCTAGTCCAAGTGCTTTGAACCTCCTGGATTCAGGAGCTCAGGGGGTTGATTTCTGGCTGAATTGTTCTGTTTCAAACACCTGCCTGAGCTCCTGCTGTGCTGCCTTCGCCCCCCAGCCTGTAATTCCAGAGCAAGAGGAGCCTCCTGGGCTGTTCATTAGGTAATATTCACTTCTACAGAAGAAAGGGAAAGTATTGAGAGCAGCCCAATGTAAATGCATAAATTCAGTTCTTCTCAAATGCAGCAGTACAAAAGCTCGGGCACGGTTAGGATGACAGGACTGCTCTGCAGCACCACCTGCTGAAGTGAAGTATTCTGTAATCCAATTTTTAGCAAGGCACATATTAACCATTGGAATAGGCCAGGCATCCTGCTCCTTGGCTTTGGACTGGGGACAAATGTTCCAGGATTCACCCTGGGCTGTATGACACAGCACTGTCAAGGGTTGACTCGTATTTGCCAGTTTGGTAGGTGTTGTTTAATTTTTTTTCAGTCCAAGAAACTTTTTTTCATGGATTAATAGTACTACTGAAGCAAAAAAAAAAAAAAAGCTTCAGCAGTGCTTGGTTTGGTAATATCACAGTGAGGAACCAGAGCACTTGGGAAATGCTGTTAATGATTCAATGAATACTGAGTGTGCCACTGTCACAGGAGGAATTTTCAGTGGGGATGAATTGTTCATGTGTCCTTTTCCTGCTATAACTGATATTTCCTGATTTCCTGATATATCGTGATACAGGATAACTGAATATTGCACTGAAACCATAAACTCAGAGGAGCTGGGCTTACGTTTGCCACTCACAGCAAGGAAGCAGGATTTTTTTTTGGCACCCTCAAAATCGCACTGAGCTTTGAGAAGGGATTTGCATTCGGCAGCGTGGATCAGAGTGAATTGAAGTTCCCCCAGTTCTGGTTGGCTCATGCAGGAAAAAGAAGTGGGATTATGATGCCAATGGCTCTGTGTGAGGAGCACCAGTGCCATGAGGGTGGATTTGGTGACCTGAAAGGTTTTTCCTAACATAAACAATTCTATGATTCTACACTGTGTGTAAATTACGCAGCTGAGTGTGCTTCAGCCCTTTTGTCTGACCCTCCCAGTTATGTTTCGCATGAGTTATGTTGAGTTACATTCGAGTTATATTGTGTTATGTGTGTGTTTATGTTCCATAGCATGAGAACCAATTTCTCTCCACCACTTGCTGCAATTCTGGTGAAATCTCTGGGGTTTTTGCCCACCAGACACACACTATCAGACAAGTCCTTCTTTTTCCCATCTTCCAGGTGCCCTTTGCTGCAGCTGTGATGTGGGACAAGGAGCTGGCTCTGGCTGTGGCACTGGATTTCCAGCTGCAGCTGAATTTCTGAATTTCCAGCTATGCCCTGCCCTCTCGTGGTGTGCTGCTGGCCCAATCGTGCTTATTTCTTGCTGCTTTTAAACCACTGGAAAATAAAAAATTGCCTGAGAGCTGCAGCTGGAGGGCTGGGGTGGCAAAGTGCGGCACCCCACCCTGCCTCTGTCAGCAGCTGCACACCCCAGCACCTAAAATCAAAGAGTTTTCCCCCAGAAAGAGCCCAAAATAAAAGGCATGTTATATTTTTGCCACCTGTTATACATCCTGCTCTTTTATGGGTCCTCTCATCTAAAGCCTGCACTCAGGGACAGGTGACACCTGAGCAACCTCTAATGCCAATCCTTTCCTCTTTTTTTTAGCCAGAAATGCAGCTTTTAGCCTCACTTTCAGACTCTTAATACAGACAAGAACTTCTTGTTCTTTTTTCAGACCTTCCCCTCAACGATTGTTCTATTCCCTTTCACAGTGTTTGCTCCATCCCAAGCTTAAATGAAGACTTTGGGACTTGTAGAAGCCAGGCAGAGGAAGTGAGGAACCCACATTTCTATGGATCCCATCCCTGATGCTGAATTTAAACCTCTCAGTGTAATAAACAACAAAAGAAAAGTCTGCAGTGGACCTTTCCGGTCAAGCCAACGTACTTTCCCAGGTGATATGATTATTTTCCTTTCCTAAGCCTTTTCAGATGGTAAGGAAAAAAAAATCCACCTTTTCATCTTACAGCTACACATTCCTTTCTGCTTATTTCTCTGTCTTATTTCTTCTGGGTTTTTTGGCTGCCTTGTTTGGCTTTACTTTCTTCCATGCAATTTTGTGTCATCAGTTTGTTCTCAGCATTCCAGGATTTCATTAGACACAGGTGCAGGATTTCTTTCTTATTTCTTCCCTTTCTCCATTCCTTTCTGTACCTGTTTTGCCACAGCCTTTGCCTCCTTGCCCTGTAGGAGTGCCCAGCTTGTACTGATGGGCAGAAGTTTCCATTGCTTTATATCTCTGATTTCAACAATCTAGAGGAGGAAATAATGTGTGTCAACCCAATTACCCACCCAGACGGCGCAGCACCAGCCCCAAATCTATGGTCTCTGAGACACCCAACGTGTTCAATGATCAGGATGTACTGGCTTCAGCTTCTTTAAAAGCTAAATTCCAAGTTATTTGCAAGTCATCTATGGCTTAGGCCTCTGTAGCCTAAATTAAATGAAGCTTTGGGAAGGGCTCTGATGGCGTTCATCTACTGCAATGCTCTGAGTAGCAGCAGAGCCTTTCCCTTTCCTCATTCCCATTCATCAACGGAGGAAGAAATAATTTCCTAGGTGTGTGAGACATTCCCAGGCTGAGGAAAGACCTGGAAATCTGCCCCATTTTCCTCAAGGAAGGAGTCCTGTGCAGCTGCCCTGCTGCCCAGTGTCACACAGCAACTGCTCCTTCAGTGACTGAACTGCAATTTTAAACCGCTTGAGTTGTATTTTTAGCATTTTTTTCAGTAGATCTTCCACACCTCTGCCAATCTGCAGCTGAGGCACCATCACATCAATGCCTGCTGGAAGGGGAAGTTTTTCACCCAGCAAAGGGAAGTTCAGAAATGATGAAGGTGAGGGAAAGTGTCTCCCCTCTGAACTGCGATGCAGTGATTACTATTTGTGCCTCTTTTAGACCTTATTTTCTGCTAATTGTGCCTTAATACATACACAGCAGGCTTCTAATTTTAATGGCAGCTTCCAGCCTGGCAGCCCATTAAGCCCCTGCCATGCTGGCAATCATTTTGAGGGTCTTTCTATTGACTGAGGCAGTGCAGAGCTTTCACAGGAGGTGTGATTTAAAAGCATCTGTCCCCAGCAGGACACAGATGAATTCAGCAGAGGTGAGCAGCTCCCAGCTCAGCTGCTGGTGACATCTTTCCCTGGATGAGGTGAGGGTTGGTCTGTTCTCCCAAGTAACAAGGGACAGGACAAGAGGAAAAGGCCTCAGCCTGCACCAGGGGAGCTTTAGATTGGATTTTAGGGGAAAATTCTTCATGGAAAGGGCTGTCCAGCCCTGGCAGAGCCACCCATGGCAGTGGTGGAGTCCCCATCCCTGCAGGGATTTAAAAACTCTGTAGATGTGGCACTCGGGGATGTGGCTCAGTGGTGGCCTTGGCAGTGCTGGGGTCTCTGACTCAATGACCTTAGGTCTTTCCCAACCTAAATGATTCTGTGATTCCCCGATGCTGAGGCTGTGCCAAGCCAGAACTTCTCCACACGCTCACCAGCTCCTGAGCTGCACTGGAAATTTTATTCCTGTCAGCATCTGAAAAGAAGTAGAAATTATTTTTTCCTTTTGCACCTGCCTCTTCTTTTTCCAGAATAGGAAAAACCCACGTCCATGGTACAATCCAGTGCTGGAGTTGGCCACAAGATGGTACTGCAAGGCAAGAATTCCTGCTGGAAACACGCTGCTCATGGAATTGTTAAGGTTGGAAAACGCCTCCGAGATCTCAGACCGTCCCCCAGCACTGCCAAGGCCACACTTGGCCATGTCCCCAAGCTCCACATGCACAGGTCCTTTAAATCCCTCCAGATGAGGTGGCTTCACTGCCCTGCACAGCCTGTTCCATGCTTGACAACCCTTTCCGTGAAGAAATTTTTCCTAAAATCCAACCTAAACCTCCCCTGCTGCAAATCGAGGCTGTGTCCTCTGGAATGTCCCCCTCACCTGTGCGAGGGGGATCAAGCAGGAGTGACTTTTTGTGACACTGCTGTTCCTTGTCTTTAACAACAGAGCATTTGGCTTAGTTGGAAAATGGGTTAATTTCTTGGCAGAAAGATACATTCAGAACTGCAACAATTTCTCCATTTCTCCTCAGCTTGCTAAGCTGAAGCCCAGGGTCTGCAGCCCGGACTCAGGAGATAACAACACACGCTTTTTCCATGTCAACCAGTGCCTGTTTTCCTCTGCAGGAGATCCTTTGTTTTTATTGTACCTCTTCCAGACAGCCAAGATGCTTGGCCCAAACACTCAAGGTCTTACAGAAAACACATTTCACATTCCTCTGCAGTAGCAGCGAGAACATTTGGAAACAACCCTTTCCTCAGTGCCTTTGCACTCAGGAAAGCTGCATCCCTGATTAGTTTTGTTCAGCAGAGATAAGAGCAAAAGCACAGTATGAGACACGGATTTTCTGAGGTCTCTGCAAGGAGCCACTGCAATGCTTTGGCACAGAACACCAAAAACGAAAACATATTGTCTGATATTAATTCAATCTTCTTGGCGAATTGCTCTTTTGGGGATGTGGGTCACCTCAGCGCTGCAGTGACTAGTAACAACAAAACTGAAATTTTTTCACAGCTAGAATTGTCAGCAGAAAGGTAAAGGGAACTGGAAGAACTTGGGTGAGCCTTGTCCTGTGCAGAGATTTGCTGTGAAGCCACTGACAGTGCTGGGGCTCTGACACCCAGCACTGCCACATCACTTGAAGAAATGCTGTTTTATTTCATTCTGAGTCACCAGATCAATTTTATTTTCACGGCCTGAGCTAGACAGTGATATCCTTACCTCCAAAATGACTGCTTGACCAATATTTGCTGCTGTTTGATTCTTAGTCGTGCCACAACCCAACAGCATAAGGCTGCAATGTGTTAAAATCAGGAGATTCTGTTTTGGAGCTCATGAAGGAGATGGAGACATAAAGGCAGCCTCATTGAAGACTTCACTTCCATAAGGACCACAGGCACAAACCAGAGCGTGTGAGCTGTTCAGTGCTCAAGTTAATGATAAGGACAGATGTTTTAATTAGCTCTTTGGACTGGTAAAATAATATCATTAGATCATGGCTGTAGTTGACAACTAAATGGAAATATTTGACCGTGGCAGACCAGGTTAGGAAACATCTGAATAGAGTTACCCTGACCACACAGTGTTGATTCCAAATCAAAGCACGGCTGGGTGAACTCTTTGGTGCAAATAAGCTGTTGATTAAATTTTTTACATCTGCAAATGGTGGCAAATTCATTCTGATTTTCTGTTTCATGGTCCCATGATACTTTTTATTTTACTGCTGAAGTAGTCCATTCTCAGCTCTCCAACAATTGTTGGTCTGTGAGCGTTTCTGAACTAGAACTAATCTGTTCTGGTTGTCTAAAATACTTCACGAAATCACTTATTTTAGGCTTTTCAAACCCCAGACTGAATCCTTTTTTTAAGCAGCACATTACCAGTTGGCAATGAACCTAGGAACGGTCTTCTGTTGCAAAACATCTCACATGTCACCAATCACATTCCCATGTGAAATGTTCAGGATCCATCACGTTTTCAGCATTAATTCTTAGTTTAGAAACAGATGAAGTGAATAATATGTCCCCATGGAGGGGGGATAGAGAAGAGTTACCTTTAGTATTTGTAAATGTACTTGTGAATCCATCAATAAAGCTGCGTTGTGGGGTCCAGCATCAAGGTTGGAAGGACACATGAAGCCAATCAGAGAGGACTCTCTGGGGTTTTGACAGCTGTCAGCTGCACAGGAGCCTCCTTTGACCCACTCAACACACATTCAGGGAGGAAACAGTTTAGCCCATGAGAGGAAATGATCAACAGGTAGCATTTGTATTCGTCTCTTAAAAAATCCCTTACTCAAGTGTGAATTCCACCTGCAGAAGGCTGCAGATTGTAGCTGACAGTGGCCTAACCAGGTGTGTCTGAAATCAAAGATGGAATTGCTGCACATCTATAGAAAAATCAGAACTTT
>VYZR01077662.1:7619-19242 GCA_013400675.1 Oxylabes madagascariensis | reverse complement strand
ACAGGCCTCCTCCCCAGTGCTTGGTTGGGGTATTCTGCCCAAAGGCAAGGAATTGGGTATGGTTCCCTCACCAGGTTTCCAGCCCCTCTATTCATCTCATGGATCTGTGCTTGTTGTGTAGATTCCAACACCCAGAAATGCTCTTTAACACTGACATGTGTGAGTACTTGTATTTCTTCATTGAAGCATCACATTTTAAATTGCTCTATTCATTCCTTTGATTTTGAACATAACTGTGACTCAGCAAGCCATGCAGAAATGTGTGTTGAGATTGTAATGGACTTTGGGACATAAGCTGTGAGAGTCTTTGTTGTGGGAGCCTTTTCCAGGTGAAGTGCTTCAGGGAACATCTGGCTGTTTTGGATGCAGAAGCAATTAAGAGCTTTCTGCCTTGCTTTAAACTAAAACCTGTGATGCTGACAGGACTTTTACAGTATAAAATTCATTTTGCCCTTGGCAAAATATTAAATATGACAGCAGTCACACACTTCTAGTCTGTACATAGAGTGAGTATTTTGTAGTACAGAAGGAAAAATTTGTGAAGACGATCCAGTCATAGTGGCTTAGCAGAGGCTGATTTCAGCAGTCAGGATGTTCAGAAACCTTGCAATGTTCTTTTAGAATTAGCTGAGGGACTGCTAAACAGATCTGATTCCAAAGCAAACAAGGACCAGTGTGCAACTCACTCAATAGCTGCCAAAGAGGAATAATTTCTGTCTGGCATGCATGGTAAACCATAGACCATGACCGCCTTGTCCTTACTGCGCAAGATAATACGAAACTTAACTACTTCCCTGCACTAACGAAATTGGGAGATCAGTTTCCATTCATCCGTGTGTGGATGTAGACAGGCACGCAGTTTTCCATGTGGGTTGTGTGTCTTTAACTTTGGGTACAATCCTCTGAAATTTATATGCAAATCAGCAAAGGCCTTGTACTGTGAACAAAGTGCTGGTGTCACTCTTTGGGTTTCCCTTTGTTTCATCTGAGTTAGTATTCTTGAGATGATAATGTTGTTTCTGGAGAAATGACCACAGTGAAACTGCACTAGTGCTGCTCAGAGAGGTTTGATTAGTAAGTGCTACATTACTGTAACTTGCACCTACGGCTTTCTTGCATTAATGATAAAACAGTTTTCATTGCATAAGTTTATCTTTCTGCACATCCCAATTGCTGGCTAGTTCAAGCTTAAAATATGTGCTTTTAAAATGGATTTGTTTCAGGGGTGAATTGTATGTGTGGTCAGGAATGGGACTAACAGCGAGGCTTAGATGATGGCCTAAGCTTTCATGGCAGTGAAGATAGGCCCTTAGAAAGGATAAGCCCAGTAAAACAGGTAAGGGCACCCCCATGTGTTGACCACAGCAGGAATGAGGGATTTTTTTTTCACAGAAGTCTCATGTGAGAAGACAGTAAAGCAAATCAAGAAAAAATTAAGTACTTGTTTGTGGTTTTTTTTAACTTCCAACTATTTTTGCAGGAGATACAGTCTATTGGAGAAGACAGAAAAACAGGAACAGAAACTGGAGTCATTTGCAGTGGTAAGATACTTTTTATCTCTCTTTGCTGATCACTCAGATAGGAAGGTTCTTTACTTACAGGTCTATCAGTGCAGGAACAAGAAGCCAGGAACTTTGAGGGCTGCTTTCATTAGAGCAGTGCAGTCTATTTGAACACCTTGAAAGCCGAATCATGTGGAAATCATAGAGTGCCTTGGCTTGGAAGGGACCTTAAAGACATCTTGTTCCAAGCCTCCTGTCATGGCCAGGGACACCTTACACTAGACCAGGTTGCTGAGAGCCCCATCCAGCCTGGCCCTGAACACTCCCAGGGATGGGGCAGTTTTGCCTCCAGAGTCTATCATTCACCATTCTGTATAAATTTCTTTTCTTTGTATTCTTTCTCTATGTCAGTAAGTTGACCAGCTTATGCTATATGGTCCTACTGCTTCTCCTCACCATCTCCTCATCTTCTGTAATTTGATCATTACCATTATCTTTTGTAATTGTTTGAACCACTGTGAAAATGTAGCATGTTTTGCAACTGAAAGTTCTGCTTATCTGGTATTCTGAGGTCATATCACACTAAGTATAGGGTAGTGGGAAAGAGTAGCTTTGTAGTAATTAAAAAAAATTAGATACACATAGACTACAAAACTGAGAAATGAGGTCTCTGCAATTGCCTAATTTTGGAGGTGGTCTAAACCCCATGTTTTTTGTCACTTGTTTTGAAGAAAATACTTGTTTGAATGCATCAAGTAATTCCTTTTGCCATTTTGTCCAGAGGAGGCAGTTTCTCTGTGTCCAGCATGTTAAAAATCATAAGCTAAGTCTATTCCAAGCCTGAATCTAACAAGTGGGCTAATGACCTCATCCTTCTGTGTAATTCTAATGGAGATAGCCATTTTTTTCAAATGTCTGTAAGGTTCTCCAGTTTTCTTGAGCTTAGGACACCTGGATTGTGTCCTCTGTAAATGGCTTCCTGAGAAATCATCACTGAATCGCTTAATTCCTCTATTTTAAATCTGTAAAATGAGATAACAATACTCCTGCACTTAAGCATGGGTGTCAGAATGATAAATACAATTATGTATTGAAGTTTCTGAAATGCTCAGGCATTATAATAAATAGATTGAAAGAGAACTCCTTTCATTTGCACATTATTCACTTCATGCACCCACACTTCATTCTTTGGTGGAGGTAGTTATGCTTTCTTAAGGATTCTTAAGTTTCTTAAGGATTTCCTTTTTGCTTCAGACTTTTTACACAGAATTGCCACATGGCAAACAGGGAGTGGCTGAATAGAATCAATCTGGTAGTTAATAATTCAGCATGCTAAACTCGGTAGTGGTGAACTGTGTGACTTCCTCAAAGGAAAGAAGAAAAAGATACGTGCCCAAAGTGGTTCTTAGGCATCTGCTGATCACAAGTGTGGCCAAGTACATGATGAAATATTGCTTGTCTGGCTCTGAGCTCTGTATAGTACAAGCAGAGTGACTCATCGGGTCAGTTGCTGACCAGAAGTTGAGCTGTCACAAACAGATGGGCTGCCTAGAGCGCGAGATATCTTGGAAGCATCTCCACCCTTATCAGCAGTGTTACACAGCACAAGGATTTCTCAGAAGCAGTGACTTCTGTGAAAGATGCTGGTATTTCAGCTGCACTTTGGTCTTCCACGCCAGAATGATGCCTTGTGGCCCTGAGAATAAGGAAACTTGCTGGCTTGTTAGTGAAGATGCATATTTGTGAATTCTGTACTTGGAGAGGCTGTAGTAGGGAGGTCAGTAAAGTCCTTAAACTTGCAAAGGATTGTTTTTCAGCTTTGCGAAGCCTTCAGATTGCTACTGAAAGATGGCTGTGTGTAAATGTTCTTTCTGCAAATGAGGCCAAAATTTTTAATCAACTCTGAAAATCTTTTCCTGTAGTCCCCTCCCCTTCTTAACCCCTCAGCAGAATGAGAATAACAAATGCTTCCTCCGACTGTAGAGTTGGGATGAGGATTATATTCAGCTCAGATATTCAGAGGTAAAGTGCCCTACAGGTATCTAAAGAAGTAGAGTTTTTGTAGACACTGAATAGTGGGGCAAGTTCTAGATCAGAATCTGAGAAGAGAGTACACCAATCTGGGATAGGTTTTCAATTTGACTCGCTGTGGTGGATTCACCCTGGCCAGCAGCCAAGCACCCACACAGCTCCTAATTCACTCCCTGCAGCAGCTCTCCACAGGGAGATGGAGGAGAAAATAGGGAGAACAAAAGACAACTCTTGAGTTGAGTTAAAAAACAATTTAATAGGTGAAGAAAAGGTAGGCTCAGGTGGTGTAAAACAAGCAGAGCAAGGGAGACAGCACACCAGGTGATGGCAGACTGATACCCAGCCAGTCTCCAAACAACAGCCAAAAAACTTGCTGGAAAACAAAAAAAAACCTTTTCTTCCTTTATCCCAGTTTTTATTTATGAACTTGAGGATACATCACATGAAATATCCCTCGGGTCACTCTGAGTCCCAGCTGTGTCTGGTCCCAGCCTCTTGCCCACCCTCAGCCTGGCTGTGGGGGTTTAGTGGGAAGCAGAGGTGGCCTTGACACTGTGCAAGCGCAGCTCAGCAACAGCCAAAACAGCGGTGTGTTGTCAGCACTGCTGCAGCCACAGAGCCACAACACGGCACCGTATGGGCTGCTGTGAAGAGAGTTAACTCCATCCCAGTCAGATCCACCACAACCCCGAATCATACCGCTTTTTTTACTTACTTTTTGATGTAGTACTGAAAGAGGAATTACCAGAAGAACAAAATCCTATTGTAAGATCTTAAGAACAGAGTATTCTTGATGAAAAATGTTTTCTTGTATGTGCAGATGTGAAATTTTCATTAGAATCATGCACACTTCTGAAACAGTTCAAAAAGACTCTTAAGAATTTGCTAAAGTTCATTTTTCGCTGAAAAGTGTCTCAAAAAATTAGTTTCAGGGAATTCAGTAGCACTTAAATGCTTGTCTGAATAGGGTCTCTGCATATTCAAGCTGACTCTGTTCTGCAAGAACAATTCTGGAGAAATTTTACCCGGTGTGAACATCAGACCCATGTCAGTAATGGGTAATTCTCTAATTGCCTATAGATGCATCTTGTTACTGTCTGTGTAAGTATGTAATTTTGTGCCTTAAAATAATGAATTCTGTGAGTCTTACTTACCATGAGACTGGACAGATGAAATGCTTTCAAAACTGAAACATTAAGAATTAGATTTATGGGGTTACCCTAAAAAATGGAAAAACTAAAAAAAATCAAAGATTTGAAGTAGGAATGAAATCTTAGGTAACTTCTGAACGAAAATCAGTGAATTGCCCTGTTCTTCCCTGCAACACCTTACTTTTGGTTATGTATGCTGCTGTTAGTGAAAAACAACTGGCAGCTGTGTGATGCAAAGAGTTCAGGTAATTCAGATTAGAGCTCACTGATTACTTTGATCAATATCAAAGTCTGAAACTGAAAGCAAGTTGAGCTTTCACAGAATTTTAGAGAAAATAATCGAGATTAAAGGAGCTCTCAAGTTCTTGAATTGATTGTTTTTAGGGTATTTGGCCTGCTCTGTTATTGGTGGCCCTTGTTTATTCCGCTTGTTAATATGAAGAGAGAGAAGATTTGTTCCTGGTAGTGAAAAGCATTACAAAGCATAGACAAATGTGTAGCAGCGTGACTGGTCTAAAGTAAGAGTTCCAGGCAGCCACTTCCAAACCTCTTACTGGATCAGTCAGTGCTATCATTCCAGGAGGGAGATGACATTATGGGATTTCGTTGATCATGCAGTAAGCACAGTGAAACTGAGACTCCAATGTCTTCATGAAAAGTTCTATGCAATTTCTCATGCCTTTTTAACATGGAAGCACTGCCTTGAGTGAAACTTCCCTTGTATGGTGGGGAAGAGTGAACATATTCATAAAAGGTAGCCCACAGTGAAGGCAAAACAGAATTGCCCTCTTCCAGTTTGTTTTGGAATGGTTCAGCTGTAAAGGTTCATGATCAGAGCAGGTATTTTTTCTTCGCCAGTGATAGCTTCCATTTTTTGTTCCCTCTATGGAGCAGGTTAGAAGAATTATGGAAATCTTTGTTTTGAGCAACAAAGAAACAAAAGTTCTCTGAGGCCACTAGGATGGAGTGTGTATTGTGTTAGAAGGGAGGATCGAGGCAGAAATTTGTGCCCTGACCAAAAGCATGTGGGGATAAAGTGGTGAAAGTGTTCTTGTATTTTTCTTCCAACTGCACACTTCTGACATCTAAAAAGAGCCACAGCATTCTCTGATTGTTAGGGAGGTGGCTACACTGTCTCAGTTAATGAACAGAACCCCTGGAAAAAGTAGTGATAGATAAAGTTCAGGTCTTGGAAAAATTCTTCTTGCGTCAATATTATTGGGAATAATAATTGCATGTTTAAGGAAGACAGCTAATGGAGCTGAATCTCATCCTGTGTAAATTGAGTCTCATACATGGGTCTTTTTTTTTTTTCCTCCATTATTGGAGAGTCCAAATATTGAGCAACTGTAAATCCAGCTCTCTTCAGCCAAACTCCTTGGTTCTGTGGATGCCAGTGACAGAGCTCTGTTAATCACAGAATTCAGTCACAGCTCACATCTGCTGCCTGCAGAGCCAGCCCTGCTTGTTTTGGTGTGTGGCTAAATTGGAGATGGGAATTTGTGGCGGTTCTGACTGTGCTTTTGTCTACAGTAAGAAATCTGTATGAGTGACTGCCAGAACTGCTTATTATGAATGAAGATGATAACTTTGTGCATGGCTTCATAAAAATACAGTCAAACGCTTTGTGAAGGACTAGCTGTTCAGAAGTCACCTCTGCTTTACTTGGTGAGGCTCTAGAATAATGAAGGAAAGGCGAGACTGATGCAGCACTTTACTTGATAGTAAGTGCTGTGGTCAGCTCTTCTGTGTCCGCACAAGCCACAGTAACTTCCTGCTTTGTTAAGCTGAACTTCGCTTATCCCAAGTTTTGCTGTGATTTGGGCTTTTTGGGAAAGGCAAAACTAACAGGGAAGTAACTGGCTAACAGGGAATTCAGTTAGCTGTTGAGGAACCCTTGCTTAGCTGGCGTTTGAGAAATGTTTTGGTTATGCTGAAGTAGCTTCACCAAACCCCAACAAAACTCATTTGACTGGGAAATCCCTAGCTAGCTCATTTTATTGTCTGGCAGTTCTTACTGCTGACAGGATGGTTAGAGCAAGTTGAGATACTGGGAGTTTGACTTGCTGAGACTTTGGCTTTCTCAATGCGGTAACTGTTAACCAGCACTGGGTTTTTGATAGCACCTACATGCGATATATAAGAGCTTGTCAGTGCTGTTGTAGTGTTGCCAATTAACAGCAGTGAGAAAAAAGACTTAGCAGTTAAAGCAATTTTGAGGTTCCCATACAAAATATGCTTTTTTGTGTGCTTGTGATGGATTGACCCTGGCTGGATACCAGGTGTCCATCAAAGCCGCTCTGTCCCTTCTCTCCTCAGCTGAGTAGGAGAGAGAAAACATGACAAAAGACTCATGGGTCAAGAGGACAGGGACAGATCACTCAGCCATTACCATCACAGGCAAAGCAGACTAGACTTGGATAAATTAGCTTAAATTATTACCAGTCAATAAGATAATGAGAAATAACCCCTAAGTTTTAAAACACCTTCCCACCAGCCCTCCCTTCTTCACAGGCTTAACTTTACTCCCAAGTTTTCTAACTCCTCTCCAGAGCAATGCTGGTGGATGGGTAATGCGGGTCATGGTCAGTTCATTACACGTTGCGTCTGCTGATCCTTCCCCCTCGGGGGAAGGGCTCCCCACACTCTTCTGCTGCTCCAGTGTGGGGTCCCTGCCATGGAACATGGTCCTCTGTGAAGTTCTCCAACATGGGGCTTTCCCACGAGCTACAGTTCTTCACAAACTGCACCAGTGTGGCTCCCTGTACTGCGCCAGCAAGGGTTCCTTCCCGTGGGGTGCAGTCCTTCAGGCACAGTCTGCTCCAGTGTGAGCCCGCCACGGCATCACAAGTCCTACCAGCAAACTTGCTCTAGCATGGGCTCCTCTTTCCAGGGGTCCACAGGTCACTGCCAGGAGCTTGTTCCAGTGAGGGCTTTCCACAGGGATAAAGCCTCCTTCAGGCATCCATTTGCTCCAGTGTGGTGTCCTCCACAGGCTGCAGATGGATCTCTGCATCCTTGTGGACTCCCATGGACTGCAGGGGCACAGCTGCCTCACCATGGGCTGCACCGCAGGCTGCAGGGGAATCTCGGCTCCGGTGCCTGGAGCACCTCCTGCCTCTCCTTCTCTACTGACCTTGGTGTCTGCAAAGCTGTTCCTTCCAGATATTCTTTCTTGGTCCTCTCTCCACCCACAATTGCTGCTGCACAGCTTTTTTCTTCTTAACTCTGTTATTCCAGAGGCACTTCCAGTGGTTGCTGATGGGATCGACCTTGGCAGCGGCAGGTGCATCTTGAAGCTGACTGGCATTGACTATCAGACACGAGGGAGACTTCCTGGCAGTCTCTCACAGAAGCCATGCTTGTAGCACCTCCACTATCAAAACTTTGTCACATAAACCCAATACAGTATCTGAAACCTGCTGATATCCATGTTTGCCCAAGGAAAGTGGGTTTGGCATCCTTCAGAACACAGAGTTTCAGCTGGTAGGGCCTGCAGTGGTAACTAGTAACCCAGGTAACTATAAGTTGGAGCTTAATTTGATGCTTTTGAACAGTGTGAGGCAAATGGTACGTTACCTTATCCTCCAAAGTTCTGTTAAATATCCATCTTCAGAAATTCTGGACAGATGCAAAGTAAAGGTTTGTTCACAGAATTTATCATTTCATGGATTCTGGCATGGCAAAGATAGATTGCTTCCTGTGAATGAGCCCAAACAGATGAGCCAAAAGATGCTTTAGAATATGTATCTGTGCTATAGAGTGTAACTGAGCTTACCATAAGTCTTTGAGAAAAGTACCTTAAAATAAGACATACTTTTATTTTCCTGAAAATGTTCCTTAGCAAATAAACAAAGTATCTTCTTTTCATTCTGTTGATAAAATTACTCCATTTACTGTCTGTATGTCCAAGCTAGTCAAACAGCTTTATCTTTGGATTGCCCTTGTCAAGTTAAGAAACTTGTAATTTAAAAAAAACCCAAAACCTTAATATATCTGTCTAAACAGGGACCTCAGTTCATCCATGTCCGCAACACTTCATATGCTATTGCCCTTCAGAAGCAGAAAAGTTCTTTGAGATTGTCCCCTGACTGTTGGGGAAGGTATGGAAGGTGGGACTGGTAAAGGTGCTTTTGCATATTTTTGGCAGTGTTTAGTCTGCATTTATTGACTCTACTTCTACATTTAATGTTGATGTAGTTGGTTAGTGTGGGTTTCAGTTGAAAAAAATATGGATTTCTTTTTGGCTTTTACCTTTAAAAAGTGCAGTTCAAAGTCCAGTGAATGCTCTAATAGCTGCTTATTCATGTGTAATAGCAATTAGGTTGAGGGACTGTATGAACAATTAAGTAATTATGGGTTAACTTATTTATGTGCTTTTGTTGTTTCCAGGAATACCTTTTGTTAACATCAGAAAATCAGTGTTTTCCTTGGCAGTAGGAAGGTGGGGGAGGAGAGGAAGACTAGCATTTGTTGTAAATCTGAGAGTATCAAAATGTCAGTGGTGGTGACAGTGTAGTGTCTGACTCTACAGGTACTGTTAATATGGGAATACTGCTGGGCCTGTGTCTGTTCATTGTGGATATACATCAGGTCATTTTACTAGAGAAACTTGTAAACATTAGTTAGAGCTTTCATGTACATATGTTTTGTGTGTGTACATATGTATATAATATATAATAATTTAAATACTGTTCAGGGAAAAGTTTGCATCTTCTTCAAAGGAGCTATATGAGGTGACTTAGTTATAGAAAATGAAAGGCTGCATTTAATTTCAGTATTTGGTTTTGGAAGGTTCAGACTGCTTTGGCACATTTAAATCAGGTATTTACCTTCAAGTATATACATAACCTCACTGACTCATAAAGTATGCTTGCCTATACTTTGAATATACGTTACTTACCTGAGGTCTCACCACACTAAAGCTTCTTCAGGTCGGTCTTGCCTCCAGTTGAGCACCTGGCTTTATCAGTTCTCATCAGAAACCCTTTATTCAGGGAGCTCTTGCAGTGCTCTGGTAAAGTTCTTCCTTTCCCCAAACTCACTGTAGACTTGCCAACTCATCATGACTGTGGTGCTTTCTTGTGTGCATGGTCAGGGCAGCTCTGATGACTTCTCCTTCTCTGTCTGCAGCTGGGCAGGCTCCTGTGGAACCAGCAAGCAGATGCTTAAAGTCCATGTAGCTCTTTAAATTCAAAGGATTACATTTACTGAGAGTCAGCCTTGCACATCTAACAACAGTAAACTGGTTCTTCAGATGATTGAGCAAGAAGGAAAGGTGATGTGGGACTTTGAATACTTAATAGAAAGAAGGTTGAAATCAGAATAGCTCCAGGACCATCTTTGGTCTTTGAGCTTTATTCCAAGATTGAGAATTTACTGTACTATACCAGTCTGCTGGTAGAAGTTTGATTCCTTCTGATAATTTATTTCTTGATGTCCAAAACAAGTGTGAATTTGAACACTTCCTGACATTCACTTTTGTACTTCTGCTCTTATTGTTTAGAGAATCCACCGTGATGGAGGCAAGTAGTGCTCCCGCTTTACATACTTCCCTGTTAGCATTCCCATGCCGTGCTCTTGTAGCACTCCGCATTTGGGCAACCACGGAAGCAAATGAGCCGACGCTGTCTCTTGGCATCCCGTTCTGAGCTGAAATAGGAGCCAGCGTAAATGGCTTAATAGCTCAAGTCCCTGGCAAGAACAGCTTGGAAGATAATACCTCGTTTGTAAAAACTGAAAGTTAACTTTTTTTGTTGTTTTGCAGGAAGGTCGTGCAGATGTAGAATTTGAGTAGATTGTTTTTTGCTATTTCAGTGCTCTTTATCAGTATGCTTAGGAAGATATTTTGAGACGCTTGAAGAAGAGCAAGAGGCTAATGTTTATTTTGGCAAGTCTTACTGTGGAGAGTGAGTTTTCTCAGTCTGAGTTTTTTCTTCCAGAACCCCCATCCCTCCCTCCCGCCTATCAGAGAGAACCATTTTACTGACTGTGTAGCTGAATTCATCTATTGTCAATTGGGCTCAGCTCTACTAGTATGATACACGCAGTAAAACCGGGAATTCAGATTATGCTGAATCACAGTGGTGCTCTGCAGATGTTCCTCTAGGATGCCAGCCATCAGAACACAGGCTCTAGGCTTCCAGCAACATTCTCCTGTAGAGTGGGGAGGATATAGAACCGCTGGGTTCAGTCCCTGAAGTGGGGAGCATCAGAAGGCAACAAGTGTATACTTTATCCTGAGCAGCCACTGAGCAGTTGTGGTAGTTATGCAGTGGTGCTGTATTTCCTTCCTTTGGGGCTGTGGAGCAGGGATATGCCTTTGCTGGCTCTTACCTGGTTCTAGGAGGCTAATAGATGTGTTTGAGGGAAACAAGAAAACTCTTTAGAGAAATCCTCTTCTTTTAAGAATGGCCTAAGGGTTAAAGTACTCTTCTAGTGCAGCAGCAGGCAGGTTTGGAACAGGCACTAGATCTTCAGTGTCTGTAGGCTGGAGACATTCCCTTGACACTGGGCTGCTGGGATGAGTTTTTTCTGTCTCTTCTATTTGAGCTGTTTCATGTTCTTTAATATAAACATTTAGAGAACAGGACTCCTCATTTTTTCCAAAGTTCCAAAGATTTAAATGAGTTGATAATTTCTTACTATTAAATGAAAATATTTTTCTCACTTGTCGTGAGCAAGCACGAGCTCATACAGTGACACCAGTCTCTGGGGAAGCCACACTGAAACTTGGGTTAAAGAAGAGCTTCGCTTCGATAGGACAGACCCAGCATTCAAAGGAAGAGGGTTTGCTAGCAGCCTTGCTTGTAACCCAGGGTGAGTTGTTGTCTGTGGACCAGTGATAGAAAGAAAATACAGCCAGAATCTTTTGTGATGTCAGTATCAAAAGATGGTTATATCAGGAGAATACCTGTAAACTGTTTGGATGAAATATTA
>VYZR01077645.1:16568-27598 GCA_013400675.1 Oxylabes madagascariensis | reverse complement strand
GCAGGGAGTAGTACAAACCCATATAACTCATCTTGACAGCTGAAAAGAAAACTTTGAGAATGCATGAAAAATTCATATAAGGTAGTGTGGGATATGTAAAATGCCTCTGCTCTACAAATTTTTTTTTAAATACCATTTCTTATTAACTGTGTGATGGGTTAAAATAGAGCATTGAATGATGTGTAAAAGGGATATGATGTGTAATATGGATACATGGGAACCATGTGTAGGTGGATGGATGAATGTTGAGTCAGGAGGTGTAGAGAAGCACTTGAGTTTGTAAAGAATGGAGACAAAACTGATGCTGGAATTTTCTTCAATACTTTTAGCACTAAAAGAGTGAAAGTAGCATTTTGACATTTCCCAGAAAGATAAAAAAGCATCTGTGTTGCACTGTCTTGTATTATTTAGGTTCTCTTATTACTTCACTACTTTGAAAGCCTGCCATTTGTTCTTTCTTTGACTGCTGACCAATACAGGGGATTTCTTTACAAAGGGCAGGTAGACAGCAGAGTCTGCAGCCTTGTGCCTATCGCACAGGGACATGTTCTCATTGTAGACAGCAGCAAATATACCCACATTTGCTGCCTGATGCTGTAAAATGATGAATACACTGGAGAAGGCACTTCAGGTTCTACTGGAAGTTTCAGAGATTCAGTATCACTTAAGATTGGACTTTTTGGTCCTGGGACGCAATTTGGCCAACCCTGGTTTTCCTCCAAATGGCACAATCCTACCAACAGGAAGGAAAGTAAGTCACAGAGCTTCAGGTTCCACAGTCTCAAGGACAAGTCAAGGATAGTTGACTCTGGGATTTGGGTTTGCACTTTTGAATAATTTCAGCAAATACTGGTGAAGCAGCCATAATAGGCAACCAGTATAACCACAATCAGTTAAAATATGAAGTGTGCTTATGCCCATTCCCAAATTAGAATCACTGAAAAGGAATGCTGGAATTTGGGAATGTTTTGTTTGGATTTTTGCCCTCTTTTTTTTTTTTCCATATTTGCAGTCACATTACCCAAGAGCGAAGTTTCTCTGCTCCTCATAGAAATAAGCAGAGCAGCCAGTTGTTTCCACAGAAGTGATAACACCACATTGTGAAACTCAGGGTATTCATAATGTAATATGTCCTTAAATTAAATGCACTGTCAATTTCACATCAGAAATGCTATGCATCATCACTGTCAAACAACATAGTGTTAAACATCTCTTGAACTGGGTAATTTGGAAGAATACAATATGAATAATGTCACACTATTGAAGATTTTTCCTGTTTAAAGAATACCATAATAGCAACTAAATCAGAGCTCTCATTTTGACTCACTGCTGTACTGTATCATCACCACTTCCAGTGAAATATTTTCCTGTGCAAATGACTTATTCAAAGCCTACTCTCTAATCCTCAAACAGGACCTCAGCACCCTATAACTGCATTTAGTCTTTTTGCCCAAAGAAGAATTTGTTTTCATATTCTTCCTTCCAGGACTGCTCATTTTTACAGGTTGAGAGAAAACAACACCTCCTTTGAAATGCAGTAAGTGGTACAAGACAGCAAAAAGATATAGATCTAGAGAGAGAGAAAGAATGATTCCAGAACACAAAGTGATTCAAACATACATTCATTTTAATCCTAACCTGGAATTCCTTCTTTTTAATCATTGTGGCCAAAGATGATTTTCATATTGCAACTCTGCTGGGGCCAAGGACTAACATGGTCCCTTTAAGTTTTTTGGGTTTCTTTTTATGAATAATAAATGTCTTTTGTTCTCATGTTATAAAACATTAAAAAAAATCTTTTCGAAAAAAAAGCACATCCAAGCAAGTTGGATTTACTGATTTTTTCTCTTGGAGAATAACTCCTCCAACTTTATATTAAGTAATTTTGCAACAAGATTTTACTCTAAGAAAGTATCACTGCTCTAACTGTACACTGTACATACATGGGAAATTGCAAGTTCATTTAATTAAAAATCATTTTAAATGAACATAGTAAATGCTGCTGAACAGTGGCTGAATATCGAAGAATTGTCGCTTCATGGACGTTTATTTTATGTGGTTTTCCAGGTACTGTATAGTTTTTTAAATGCTTCCCTAATGTTTTCTTTTGTAGATATCAACTTTTTAGGATGAAAATCAAAGCTAAGAATATCAAAAGTGAGCTAAAGACAACAAAATATGCACATTTGACAGGCACAATGACCAGTTCCACCAACAGTGTTAATATTGACAAGTTACTGACGCAGATTAGACATCTGAAATACAATCTAAATCTCAGTTGCCAGCTCTTGTAATAGATTGCAGTGTATTCATTTTACCTCTCAAACAGTAACCACAGATATCATTGTAAACCAACAGTTACAAAAAAAAAAAAGCATATCTCTCTTTTTTCTGGAAATGGCCTGTTCTTTATGCTAGATTCAGAAAACAGGTTTTTTTTGTTTTATTTCTACACTTAGGGGAGTTCTGATTTTTTTCTTGTTTGGGTTGGTTTGGTTTTTTTGTTTTGGCTTGGGGCTTTTTCTCTTGTTTTGAAAAAAAAAACCCAAAACTTTCCAAGCAAGATCATCCTGAGATAATCCAATGAATCTACCATGTAATAGTAAAAGATGTCATGGGACTCTTACCATTCAACCCAATAACTTGAGGTGTAGCCAAAAATTCACATCTAAACCCAATTTTCAACTCTTTAAGAAACTGAGAATGTTTTCTATGAGTTTTTTTCCTCCCCTTTCACTCCTTCTGACAAACTTTTAAAGAAATACTCATGTGTCTACTTCTGGTCTGAATTTCAGTTTGTTGACAAACTAATTTCTAAAACAACAGTCACGTTCACCCCACCTAAGACATCATAATCACCCCTAACCTGACTCGACATTAACCATTAGTTTTCAAATTTTCTACCCCACTATGAAAATATAGTCAATGGAAGGAACTCAGCTCACCAGTGTTAGCTCATAGTGTGTATCAGCAGGAGGCATTTTGGCTCACATGGCCACTTTCTGAGGTGAGTTTTGAATAAGTGGGATCCAACTGGAAGGGGCAAAAAACCCAACCAAACTAAACAACCATATCAAAGACAAGAAATGAGAAACAATAAGCAGAAAAGTCAGGTGGCTCATTCCCTGTATGTCCACACGTGCACCATCCTCAACACACAGTTTTCTGTTGAAGAACCAATTTCAGATGAGTCCTCAGGCTGTTGCCCCCCTTCCTAAAGCCGTGCCTGGCTGTGCAACAGCACTGGGCGTCCGTCACACGCTGTGCCCAGTAGTGTGGAAAATGACATCTGTGCGCCCATCGCGGCAATCAGAGCTCACCGCTACCCCAACCACACCCGGGGCGAGCCCCCACACTGCGGCCACCTGCCAGCCCCACCACAGTCACCCCTCGCTGCCAGACGCTGCCCTGGCACGGAGATCACCCCACCAGCCACCCTGGGATGGGCAAGGCGCTTGGGCCACCTGGCAGCAGAGCCAGCCCCCGAGGCTGCTCTCTGCTGAGTGATGAGATCGGACAGGGCACTGCAGGCCCCCTGAGTGCCTCAGCTGTGTCCCTTTAATTGAATGTGGCACCAACAAGGGACCTACACTTGTGCCACAGTATTTGCTCTGAGAGAAACAATCATTTTAAAATAATCGCTGTGGCAGAGGGCTCACGGCCACTGAGGGTAATCTGCCACGTGCCGTTTGAGGGGGAGGCAGGGAACACTTCACCCTCCTCACCTCTCCCACCTGCTTCACCAAGAGCAAACACTGCTGCGCAGCTCTGGTTTGCTTTTTCCATTCCACTGAATGATTCTAGGGATGATTTTTCAGTGTTCTATATTAAGTGAAAGAGACACCTTTTTTGTTCTAAAAGAGCTTTTGAAATTAAGCCAAAGTAATTCATAATTAGGTGAATTGAGTGCAAGTGTAAGATGCTGGGTTGCATCCTCAGTGTTTGTCCACAGCACAGTATTCACAACCAACCCACAGAAAAATGTGAAGTGGCTATAGGTGAGCATGGATGCACCATAAGCTTTTCCAGATTCTCCATATTTCCACCAAACTGACTGCCATATTTGTTCTTTCCTCCTGAATTTTTGGAAAGATCAGACCACAAAGTATGACCTTGCCAGTGCCACAGAAGAGTCAACAGTGCTCATGTTCAAGGAGTTACTCCTTCACAAAAAACTGCTGTCAAAAGTAAGAGACAAATGTGGCTAGCAGCACAGAATAGACAGGATTATCAGAAACTCAAAGACTCACGTTAGAGACCGGTGTGGAGAACATAACGGGGAAAAGAGCCCCTTATGCAACTTTGAAAAACTAAAATAGGTGCACAAGTATACATATGTATACACATCTGTATAATCATACAGAGATTGACCGTCAGACACAAGTGATGTGAGAGGTGATGGCATCCTCACTGAAGGAAACTTATAAAGAGCCAAGAGAAGATACTTCCTAGCAGTGGGAGCTTGATCAGAAAGACTAGATACTCTCTTACAGAAAAGGATCCATTTTGCCTGAGTACAAGACAGTAGAGCCTGCATCTCCTGTCTCTGGTCTCTGTGTGTGGTCGTGCATCTCCCCACCTCGGGCCACACCATGATCCGCAGGAGTCCAAAACTATGCTTTTAATGTCTTTTCCCTTGTCTTTAGCGCTGATTTTTTCTAAATAATACACATAATGCATGCACTTTTGAAGGAGGAAGCTGACCCTGTAACAGAAATATTTTCAAGACCTAGGGCCAAATTCTTAAATTTACTTTATGTTATTTCAAAAAAGGTATGGTGCTAATCAACACAGAAGTATATCTATAGATTTTTTAATGAGTTTCCATCAATAAAATAAGCTTTATTATTATTGCTGCTGCTGTTTGACTTTCCTTGTTTCAATTACTCCTCATTGTAGTATGATGTTTTAAGTGGGTCAAATTATTTTTACCTAATGTCGAGGCTCAAAACAAAATAAAGGCATCAATGAAAAATATCATAACTACCAAAATGACGCATTTTATTTTAGGAAGAAACATGGTAGAAACTTTCTTTATACCATATTATATCCATTTCTTGATGGTCCAGTATGTCTGTTTCGGTCAGGTTTTTTAATTAATTTAGTTCAACTAGCTCCCAATACAGTCATGTACATGTCCACTCCCCAAACCCGGAACAGAACCAAGTACCCTCACCAGAAATGACAGACACCGCTCACCAACAACTGATAAAGCAGAGCTCCTTTTTAAATAAGTTATGCTCATCTTACAGACACAAAACCTGATCCTGGCCCAACATAACGAACAATGAAGCACAAGCTCTGGAATCAACAGGCGTACACATTTTGGTGAACAGGATATGAGCTGCACCACTTTGCAGTGCAGAGCACTTGATAAAGTGATTATATTCACGCAGAGTACACCATAGACACAGCTTTTTGCTGAAGATATTAGTTTACACTCTGTGAAAGCAGATGATAAAATTGCTTTTCTTTTTTCTTGTGCAGTTTCTGACCAAGTAATGTGCATCAGGAGAGATACAAGCTCACACAAAGCAGAAGAGAAGAAAAATCTGTTCTGAACTCAGGTTTGATGCACCAGTTGGATTCTGGGTCTCATCTCTAAGTTGGCTGAACAAAAGCCTACAAAGGAGAAACAAAGTGGCAGTCGATTGTAGTTTTGTTATGGGAATAGAAAAAATGGAAAAAGCTCTGAAAAATTTTCTCACAACCTTCCCACATAATTAGGTTGGGCTTAGCTCCCTAGTCCTTGAGGTGTGGGATTCAGCCCCAGAGGCTTCCTCATGCAGATTTGAAATAACAAATGAGGCTGATTCTTACATCCCAGGTCCTCTATCTATGCACTAAAGACCATCAGAGCCCAGAAGCAATTACACAGGGTGTTCTTTTGTTGGTTTAAGACTGTGATTTCACATGGGGATTTTAACTGAAGCCTTTGCATCAATATTTTGTGTATCCCTTTGTACAGTTACCTATGACATTGACTTTGCAGGGAAAATCCTACAGCAGCCCTTTCCTACCTCCTCTTAAATAGGAGCACTGCACTCATTGTCCACTTTTACTCAGCTCCTCATCAGAGGACCCTGTACTGATCATAGAAGGCAGTAAAAAAAAAAAAAAAACAACCAAAAAAACCACCGACCAACCAAAAAAAAACCCCACATCTAGAGCAAACAACATTTCAAAGTGATTTTAAACTGTCAGCTAGTTTAAAGAAAATAGGAAGATATATAAATAAAGTAATTACCTTGCCTGTCTTTAATATTATTATTTTCCTAGGCTTTTTTCTTTGGTATCTGGTCAGCCTGTCATGATACAGTCCAATTAAAATTATATATTATCACAGGTATCCTTTCCCTAGTGCCAATGTTCCCACTGGACAATAGATTCTTCTGATAGCATTTTGATACCCACTATTCAGTGTTTTAATTTCCTGACAAATTTATCATGTGTAATTCATCATCGTGAGTGTTCAATCTCACGATAATAAAAGGCAGAGCTTGGTGTTTTCCACATTTTTTAATGTATAGGCCCTTCTATTTTTATTTAAACTTGTATTAAAACTGCAGATTCCTGTAATATATTCCCTTTTTGAAACGCCACATTTTGGCATTTGGTGGTGTTCAGAAGATGTCATAGGTCTGTTTAACTAAACAAATCTAAGCAAGTATCCAACTTGTATCTAGTCCACAAGGACCACACCAACAAATTGAAGGAAAATGCCCATTTTAAAAGTTTGTAGCTCAGAAGAGGTGTGCGTGTCATAGAAGTAACATTTTCCCCATTTTACAGTGTGATAACGGAGATTAATAAAGGAGGAAAAGAATAGATTAAAGCCATTTATAAAGTTCTACTGGAAGTTTGTAGTAGAACCAAAAACTTGATAACAGTTCTGTACTTTCATGGCAAAGCTCACTTGTCCTTTAATAAATGACAAATAGTGTCAAAAAAACCCAGGTGACTTTCATAGTACTTTTATTTCTTCCTGACAATCACCTACAGCCAAAATCCTAAATTCTATCTCAGTGAAAATTTTAGACATTTTAAAGAATTTCCATTCTCCAGAACTTCTTCAGAACTATTATCTGAAGCTTAAAATACTCTTTCTTGTGTTCTGTCTGTCAGTAGCAATTCTTCTCTTTTAACCCAGAAGGATGCTTAGTATGTGGGATAATGCACATTTTGAAACCAGACAGAGGCAAAAGACAATAGTGAATCCAAAAGAATCGCTATGCACTTCTGGGACAGTGATTCACAAAGGAAGATGAGAGTCAGTGACTAGAGTTCTGGGTATTGTTCAATTCCCAGCATGCTTAATTTAAAGGCTCTTGAGCAGGAATTTTCCAAACTTACACAAACTACCTGTGGTCTGAGAGAATCTTCCCTTACAGCTTCTGAGCAGGAAGCCCCATGTAAAACAAAAAGGCAATATGCCCAAGATCAGCTCCAAAAACCCCCTGAAGCTGGATTTTGCTTGTCTACACAAAAGTACACCAAGATATGCCTGTACATATCTTTATATTAACAGCAAGAAACATTTGCATAATAAGTGTGTTCTAAGAAATTAAAATAAACATGTCAGCACATTATATTGATGCGTTTCATTCACCATTAAAGATTTTACAGCCTGATTTGAGAAACACGTGTGTTCCACAGTACTTGATCTTCTACTATTTAAGAAACTATTTTAAACCTCAGTGTCGTCAACTGCATGCAGCTGCCACTTTCCTTTAAATTAGAGTGTAAATAATAGATAAGCCCTTTACCTAACTTCTCAGTCAGTATGCACTTCTCTTGCCCTCAAGTTATCCCTATCTGAGCCTACAGGATATGTGAAGGATCTACATGCCTGCCAAAGCCCCACAGAGCCATATTTTCTGTCTTTTACAGAAAAAAATTGCAAACAAGGTAAAAAACAGTTCTAAGCAGTATTTTTCCTGATTTTCCATTATAATTTTATGATGCTTATGAATTTATAATTCCATAAACAAGCTTATTAAGGTTGAAAGCCCATAGGAGATTCTTTTTATGAACAGCAATTTTTTTCCAAGCTTTGACTGGAATGATTATGAAAAATCCCAAGACATTTAAATCCTACATGGTAGCAGCTGAGGCTATCAGCATATCCTTGTTTTGGACAGCATTCTAATGACCAAAAACCAGTACTTCTGGGGACACCTATCACCGGGTGCTGACAAAATATTCCCATTGATGAATCTATGCATTTCCTTTTCTCAGCTCTGTGAGTTCAAGGTCTGATTCTTCTTTCCAATACATCAGCTGTGCACCTTATTAATACCAGGATCCAGGGTTCGGAGTTACACCACCTGCACATGGTTGCTGCTACTTTTAACAATTTATGGATCAGCCTGGACACAAGACATTACATGCTGCCAAATCAACCGGGTCAGCTCAAAAACACAGCCTCATCCCCTGCATGCGTTACCTGGAGTTTACCACTGCCTGTACCTGCAAATAGCCTGGTGCTGCTCATAGGTACAAATTGAGGAAATTCTGAGGCTCTGGCCCCTGGCAGAGCAATATGTCTCAATTCATTGCACCCGCCCCCTGCCCGCATCAAGACAAGCAACCTGCCTCTAGAACTTCCCAAGTCACCGAGGGCGCACTCTAGGCCAGAAAACAAAACAAACCTAGAAACAGGGAGGTACCTGTGGGCCCCTGCAGGTGCAGCTAACTCATGGAAACAGTGCTTTAAAGAGTCAGGGGTGCAGGTATGCATGGCCTGACCACAACTCACTATCTCACAGAAAACAGCTGAAGCCAAAAGGCTCCTGATGACACATACGGGAGCAACATGGTTAGAGACAAGGCAGTTATTAAAAAAGGGAATAAGTGCATGTAAACAACAGAAAAGGTTCTGTTACATGTGTGTCCACAAAAAGAGCAATTTCCAGACCTCCTAGAAGCTGCTGGATATGTCCTCAAAGTGCAGGTGGCTATAATCCAAGTTGGGAAGAGTTTTGAAGAGAAAAATCCATAGTAGTCAAGAGATCTTCAAAACTTGTGGCAGAACAGAAACTGCTGATGGGGAAGTTGGAGAAAAATAGTGCCGTAAGTGTTTGAAATAAAACAAACAACCAAAGAAACAAAGACTTTTTACAAGTTGGGAATTACTATTTCTTTTCCTTCCCATTGTTAACTCTTCCCCAAGCTCCTACTGAGACACTTTGATCCTTTTTATTTTGTTTACAAGTACTTTTACAGTATGTAGGTTTTCTTATCCACATTTTGTTTCTACCATTCCAATCATCTCTTCTACTGTAACTCGTTCTTTGCAGTCAGTCATGAGAGAAATAAATGCAAATGAAAGCAGAGTAACAACATTCCTTCTGTAATTCATTACCTTCATTCAATTTATTCTATTCCTCTCCTTTTGTCTCCCCTTTGTTCCCCATATAGATTAACATATCCTTCCCCTCACTATTTTTTTCTTTATTAGCTGCTACTTTAATTCTATTTCTTTGCCTTTTTTAATAGCCAGAGCCTGTCTCCTAATTTTTAGTCACTCTGCCCTAGTTTCTCTTAGCTATGTGGAAGGCAAACACACATACAAGCCCTGCCTTCTCTCTCTCCCTTATACTGCTCTCTCTCCATCAGCCTACAGGCACCTTCTCCACTCTCACTGTCTCATCTCCATCCAGTTCTCCGTCTCACACAAATCCAAGCATCCCTACATTGAAGAACCATGTCCCTTTCCTCTGGCCTCTACCCTGATTATCTTGAAGTTACACTGCACAAACAAGACAAGTTTAGAGAGGAAAGAGTAGTTGGAAACTCACTGGCCACCTGACTGTTCCTTGGTCCCAACTCTTGCCCTTTTAAATATGGAATAAATGGAAGGAACAACGAATAACTGCAGAGGGGGGTTGTATTTTCAGAAAGCAAGGATAGCTAAACCATAAATATTACTTCAGCTTAGAGAAAAGTATTGTTTTAACTTTGTTACAAGTAAGAGGAGAAGAAGAAAGACAGCCGAGACTCATTAACACTATTATCAGCCTTGATAGGTTGTAGTGCGTTCAGTTACTCCAAATGGAGCACAATTCCACTAGATATCCAAAAATTTTCCTTTTTGTTAACGTGCACTGCACTGTAGGGACTGGGTTATATGTTAGGTGTACTGAAGTCAACTACACATGCATTGAGATACAAACTTTTCAACATGCAGACTGACAACAGCAACTTAATATTCACAGGCTGACTTTTGAAACACAGGAGAAGAAAAGACGTGACAAAAGAAACAGCACAATTTTCTCTAGACAACATCCTGACAGACTTCTCCAGTTATGGACAGATTCATTTATAAAAAGAAAATATGTAACAATTAGCATTTGCCTTTTCCTCATCATTGTGAGAAATTTAAATATACCAAATAGCAACATAATAATGAGAAATGGCTAATTCCTGTATTACAGGTGATTTTCCAGAGGCTCACAAAAGTAATTTATTGCCTACTGGAAAAAATATATGGTGGTGGTGAAAGCTACTTGCTTTCCCACCTTCTTCTTCATCTGCACACAGTTTTCCTTCTACTTGTAGTTTGGTGCTGCGCAAAATTCATGTGGCACTCACATCAGTCATGTAAGAAAAAATGATGTAATAAGCCCAGCCAGCAAGACCTCCTGTGAGATTTCCCCAGTACTTCCTAGAGATCCCTCAAAACAGACAGGCACTCTCTCTCCCTTCTCAGTGTGCCAGACCTTGCATCAGTGCCTGATCTGTGGCAGGAGTTACAGGCAGGGTAAATATTCCATATTAATGAAGCTAGCTTGAACAGATTTTGTCTCCATTTTCAATACAAGACTTCATCTCCTCTGAACTTTTGGCTGCTAAAATGTCACATTATTAATTTCTTCTTTTACAATTTTGGAGTAAAAAATATTTAGTAGGACAGAAAAGAAGGATGATACCAGAGCCACGATATCCTTACTCTACTGTTACATATAGTTGTATCTTCTTCTGCCCTCAACCTTCTCAAAACTGCATTAGGCAAAATTTACTTGTGGGAG
>VYZR01077642.1:2655-15431 GCA_013400675.1 Oxylabes madagascariensis | reverse complement strand
CAGATATATAAATGGAGCTATATCTAGTTCACAAGCACCACTACAGCTTTGCACTGTACTTGGAGCATGGCTGAAATCTCAAAGCTATGCCAGTGTCTTTTGGGCTGAGTGTGCCATTTGGTCCTCTCCTACATTCCATACAGCCCAGGGGGCTTCTGTTCCAGTTAGAAAGAGGCAGAATAAACTGAAATAAAAGAAAAATGCATAAGCCTGTTTCAGCAAAATTAACCAGTTTCCATTTGTCTAAATATAAAGCCTGGATCTACGGCTTCATATTTCTGGTACACAGTGATCAACCAAGTACAACATGCAAGCTTACCAATGCTAAACATCAGCACTGTAGGAGCCCTGGCTTGTTCTGTCTGTGTGGTAATAGACATTGGTAACACCCATGAAATATGGGTGAACATGTTAGTCATGAGTTTACATCCACATAATGTGTCTGAAAGCAAATACAGTCATGAACCAACTCCATCAGAAACCACATTTTGTTTGGTCACCTCACAATCAAAACTGGGCAGGATATGATAAACAGTTTTCCCATTACTAGAAGTATGGCTACAGAGGGTTAAAAATGGGGAAGTGATAGTGACAGGACCTCTCTAGATGTTTGCAATTACTGCCTGGTGTCAATCGTGCAAAATAACCACATGATTTGCAGGATTCGCAATGGAAATGAGGTCCATAGTAAAGAAAAATGTTTCCAATTTCTTAGTTCAGAGCAGGTACTAGACCTTAAATACCAGGGGAGAATTTGATCGCTGCAAGTTAATCAACATACTCAGTCAGCTCTGTAAGTAACTCACCCCTTCATCCGTGCTGTGCTAGCACTTAATTCACATTAGGAACTCTCTAATGCTCTCTTTGCTGCAGCATAAACAACTCCTGCAAGAGCTGTGTGTGACAATTGACACAGAGCCAGGTGTCGGTAGGAATTAGCAGGAGCCCTGTGCTTCCCAAATGGAGACTTTAGGCAGGTTCAGCTTGCATTACTCAAAGTCAGAAGACAAGAATCACTCTGTGGCAGTCAGCTCCTATCAAGTCAGTTTAGATACACTCCCAGCCTGTCAAAGTAGGTTTTTTCTAAGATCAGCAGTCTTTGCTGATGACACCTATATTGTTACAGTTATGGTTGGTTTGCCCTGCTCAGGGCATGCAGAACCTGATGTGTTTGTCTGGTACTTCTCTGGTAATTATGCTTCATACAGCACAATCTGCTGTAAATTTAGTCATGAATTAGTGACAATTAATGACCAAATCCATCAGTCACAATGGAAGAAGAAAGGAGAAGCAGAGGCAACGCATGCAAAAAGGGTCTATGAAATCTGGTTCTGGAATCCTTTGAAACCCACAACTTAATTTTGTAATTGAAATTAAACCCTCGGGAGCACACAGTTTCCAGGACTCATCCTTTGAGATCACCAGGTTTTTCTATACACTTTGCCATATTTTGTATCTCCATTCATTCAGATTTTCACAGCTCAGACAAAATCAGAGCAGTGATGATGATCCTTTGAAAGGGAGCTTGGACAAAACTATTTCCATGGTCCTTTCCAACCAATGTTTTCATGATTCTCTGTTCAGCAAGAAGCAGATATAAGAGAAGTAGAAAAATAGGAGTAATANTCTCTTCAAACCATGACCTATCTCAAACCTAGCAAATATCCAAAGATTAAAGCTATTATATCCTGTCTTTAATCCCTTCAGCTATACAAGGCCAAAATGAAATAACTGTTGGCATTCCTTTCAATTTTGAAGAGTTCATCCCTATTCTCTACAAAAATTCCTCTGCTGATCCTACAACACATCTCCCAGCCTCCTGCTTTTCACAGTGCGTCCCCATACTCTACAAACACCTTTCCATGGTTCCTTGAACTGCCTCATCTCTCTTCTGCAGGGCCCAGAGACCAGCAAAGTGGTCCTAGCAGCAGAGCTTCCTGACATCTGCCACCCACAGCTGCTGCTGCTGGCCCAGGCTCCTTCTGCAGCAGATCCCAAGGTTCCTGCCTTACCACCAGCTGCCAAAAAGTGGAGCCAGTTCCCTTAGAGGACTTTTTCATTAACTCCATCCCTAGGACAGAGTCCACAGGTATTAAGCACGCACACTTGACAGCCACATTCCTGCCAGCAGCAGGGGCAGTCACAGAGTGAAAAGGGAGTGCTTTCACTTTGTTTCCAACTTTTTCCAACTGCTTCCGGTTTCCAACATCTCCCAGCTTTTTGATGTGAGGAAATGGAGGCACAGCAGTAGCTGGATCTTAATGAGAGGTGGACTGCAAAGACTAAAGAGGGTTTTTGACAGACAGAGCACTGAAATGAAATGCCAGCAACTTGGGCTACTGAGATTACTCATTTTCTGCCACTGCCTTCCCAAGAGGCTGTGGGCAAGCCCAGAACCTGTGCCTCAGTTTCCCCATCTCTAAAATGGGGATAATGGCTTCCTTTGAAACACTTTGACAAACATTGATGAAAAATACCACAGCAGAAATATAGTTAGCAATAAGAAAGAAAAATAATCTCTTTTTCTCTTTAATGTTTGCAGCCATACTAGAGCCAAAACAAAAGGAAGAGGAGAACTAGCAAGGAATTACTTGTTCCCCAAAGGCCTCTCTTATGCTGGGTTGCAGAAAAACCTTGAAAACCCCTAGGATGTATCTGAAAGCAAAAGAGTGAATCTTACAGCGAGAAGAATGCTTGTGCAAGAAAGGATTAAGATTTCAATTTTCTCCTACTTCTTATTTTTATCCTTGTAAGAATCATAATCATCAAGAATAAATTATAAGTGTTGCAAAGTCAACAGTGAGAAATATTACACCAGGAGCATCTTACTGCAAGTCAGTGCCTGAATCCAAAGCAAAGCAAGTGGAGCCCATTGGGAGCTAATGAACAACAGCTTTGTTCTAGTTAGGGAGCAGCTGTCTGCATAAACAAGTGACTAACCCTCTCTCCAGTTGGGTTATACATCCTGCTGCTCAGCTCCAGCCATTAGGTAAGAAGAACATCTTTATATCCTCAAATCTATCCTACACTGCAGATATTGACTCTGTGCTTACACTTTTGGTGGTTACCTTGAATGTGTGTGGGGCACAGTTTTTAACAACTTCCCCCTCAAGAGAAACCTTTTAGGCATTTATAGCACACAAGGGGAAATATTAGGTCTTCTGAAATGTTCAATGAAATCCCTGTTTATATTATAATAATGACTCATAAATGAAATTCCCATTACAAAGAAAATCAAGCTTTACAAAACAAGGTAGCCCCATATCAGTCCATTAGCAACACAGGCAGTGAAAAAATTGGAGTGTTTACATGATCCAAATCACAGAGGTAAGATATTTTTTTAATCTGACGTAAAATTCTAAACCCTATGTCATCAAATTACAGCTTCTCTTTCAAGACTAATGAGAAGTGTGCCTATTTTTAGCATGTCAGCAGTCAGATAAAAAAGTGGAAGTGAAAGCCTGTATTGTGGTGGTCCTCAAGTATTATCAGCTTTCCCCATAAAACAAAAGGTGGAGTAGTAGAGCACGGAAAACAGCTTCACAGTTAATTGCAAGTTAACTGATTCAACAGGATGATCAGAATTGGGCTGATGTATTGAGTCAATCTCTGTTCCCATCCCTAACTAAGTGGTGCCAGTGCAAGTGCTTGTCTGGCTGCATTGAGATGTGTGTATATTTACGTATGTACTCACCGCAGAGGGGAGGCTGCACTTTCCAATGAGAAATTTCACACAGAGATTTCTTTTTAAAATATACCCACAAGTCAGCAATGTAAGTTACAGCTGCCTTGAAGTTATACCAAAGCTTTAATCTTTTTAAAAGCATGGATTTCCCTACATAGTCTCTAAAGTATAATCTTTGGAGATACATTATTATAAGCCTATTTATCATTCAAAGCATATTAGCTGTTTCTTGTGCAATACTACTTGTTAGCAGAATTTTTAAAAATAAGACTTTTCCTTACACAAACCCTGTAGCAATTTAGATGAGCACTCTGATTAAAAGAAAAAGAGCTTCCTAATTAATAGTCTTACTGATTCTCCCTATAGCTTAATTAAAATAAACAAGCAGCAGAATTTTAACATGAGCATTTCTAATAAGATTTTTTTTTTAATCAGCTCATTTTACTCCTAATACTTCTAGTAGAAAATGGCTTATTTCTCATTAGGCTTTCTCATTTCTCNAACATTATCAGCAATAGAAGTTACAGCTGCCTTGAAGTTATACCAAAGCTTTAATCTTTTTAAAAGCATGGATTTCCCTACATAGTCTCTAAAGTATAATCTTTGGAGATACATTATTATAAGCCTATTTATCATTCAAAGCATATTAGCTGTTTCTTGTGCAATACTACTTGTTAGCAGAATTTTTAAAAATAAGACTTTTCCTTACACAAACCCTGTAGCAATTTAGATGAGCACTCTGATTAAAAGAAAAAGAGCTTCCTAATTAATAGTCTTACTGATTCTCCCTATAGCTTAATTAAAATAAACAAGCAGCAGAATTTTAACATGAGCATTTCTAATAAGATTTTTTTTTTAATCAGCTCATTTTACTCCTAATACTTCTAGTAGAAAATGGCTTATTTCTCATTAGGCTTTCTCATTTCTCATTAGGCTTTTTCATAGGGCTGAATCCTTCACTGGTCCTGTTAGGGTAGTTACAGGCAAATGTACAAGTTTACCACAAAGATTGTGAAGTCCTAAAGGGGATACATTAAATTGTTTACTTAAATTAAATGTAAGCCTGCTTTACCTTTGGGGAAACTGCTTATTTGTGCAAAAAAAAAAAAAGAAAAAATGGAAACCAACAACAAATTAATTCAAGTAAACTGCAAATGTGGTTAATAGTAATTTTCTATTATAGGCCTTTGACTTAGTTATTTCAACTGGTACCATTTAGTATGTAAATCAAATGTTATTTACTGGCTGATTTAACATTTAATTTTTTAATGTAAGCCATTCTTACTAAATTAAGACTGGAAAAAACTGCTTTCTTTTGCCTTAGATGCATTGGTTCACAATTTTACTGGGGCTGTAAGTGCTGGAGACTATCATCATTATGAACTGCTAGGTTTCAAAGACAAACTGTTCCAAATTATAGGAGATGATTTACAAGTATACTATGGACTAGAGATGCATCAATGCAGATTTTAATGCAGCTCCCTTAATGAGTTTTTTCTGTGTTAATAACTACCCAAAATTGCTGTGTCAGGAGGAAAATGGTCACTCATAAGTATTAACCTAGGTCTTTGAGGACATAAATGCGGTGTATGTACCAAAAAAATGTCTCATGCTGCACTGGAAAGTCTTCATCTAGTTAAAACTGCTGATGCTAATATTGTGTGTTTTGCTCAAGGGTGGGATGACAGGCGGCTTTTGTTTCTGCCTACATATAGTCCCTAAAATGCTGCACCTACTGTGTCATTTCTGGAGCATTGATAATTTGCTCACTGCTGCCCTTTTAGCTTGTGCTGCTTCTGCCATATTTGATGGTCATTGTTGTAGAGGCTATAAAGAGAGAAATCACACAGCAGGTCCTGCTACTGAAATTAAGTGTCCCAAGACACTGCTCATCCACAAGAAATGCAATTGTTTGCAAAAGAAATGTTTGCTCAGTCAAACAAACAAAGCCAAGAACTGAGCCAGTAATGCTCTACTAACATTCTCCATGTTTAAAACTGGGCACACATATAAGATAGGGACTTCTGCAGCCTTTTGCAAGAAGCTCTGAGAGAAACTGTATAGTCTCAAGATAAAGATTTTCCCTAGATTAAAATTTGATTTAAGGGCAAAATAGGAAAGATAATCTTATTCATTTAAATGCTTACCAGTCGTTTCCATGTGTGGTCACAAATACATAAGCAGCTCACCCTGAATCCTCCTCAGCTGTAGCTTGTTCACTTTATTAGGTGATTTTGAGAGTTTCCCTTTAAATCCCCTGCACCCTTCTGCACTCAAGGTAAATTGTGGCAACATAGATTTTCAGGGTTAAGTGACTGTGTCCCTGCTATTTGAGATGTCCCCTCTATAGAGCAACTGTGGTAAGTTCTGTAGGAGGCATCCCTTTACCCTGTCATTCACCCCACCGAACGGCTGATCAACACGAGGGAAAAAACAACCAGGTAGGGGCTTACTATGCTGATAGCATTTGCTCTGCCTTTTTTTATGTATTATAAAAAGAATCTAGAAGGATTAAGAGAAGGCAAAAATGAGCCTTATGGACAGGACCGCCTTGCTCCTGACTCGCCATGGTGAAACGGCTACAAGCTGTCACTTGTAAAGCAGTCAGAAATATTCCTGTTGCTTACCTTAATATGAAGGTCACTGTTATTTCTGTATCTCTGTAGGAATTACGAGTAGAGAGCAGTCGTGAGGAACTTTGCTAATCTATGCACCTCCTTGTTGTCTTGTAGAGCAGGAAAATGGGACCGGGACAAGCCATGGAGAGTCTGCTATCAAGCATGCACTGCTCAAATCACCACAAAACAGTGTCTAAAAGATCTGCTCCAAAGGTGAACAAATGCATTCAAGTTAATATGGACTTGGAAGAGGAGAACCCCAGCGCAGACCTGAGCCTTTCTCCAACAACTGGCCTTTCTGGGAAGTCAGAGCATTGTTCAGGGAGCACATCACCTTACCAGAAAGATGTTTCCTCTTCCTCCCAAGAGCAGTCTGTCATGCCAGCTCTGCTACCAGAGCTGCCTGCACCCCCTCCCCTACCTTCTGGGTGCAAGGTGCCTCCTCCTCCTGTTTCCATGCCTGGCGTAAATGCCCCATTGCTCCCATCCCCTCAGCCATGCAGCAATCCTGAGTGCAGCCATCCCACCTGTGGGTGTGGGGAGCAGCCCCTCACTAAGAAGACACCGACGCTGAGGATGAAGCTGCTTCACTGGCAGAAGCTCCCCTCTGACGTGGTGAGACGTACGTGCTTGTTTGTAACACTGGGCTGATGCACTTTGCAGCCAAAGGAAGGCACTGATGTTGGGGCACTAAACCTTCTCTCATAAGTCAGATCACACCTGTGGTTCTATTGCTTGCTCTCAATCATAATCACAAAATAAATATGGAAAGGCAGTCCTCTGCCAATTAGTGGAGGAAATAGTGGTTTGGGAGAAGCTCGGAGCCAAGGCTCTGTGGCTGCTGAAGTTAACCTTCTGTTAACCTCTCAATCTCTGTTTGTTACTTGTTAAAGGGGTGTTGTGAGTCTGCACTGATTAAGGTTTGCAAAACACTCTGTGTGTGGAGTGGAAGGATGCTTTGAATGGTCATGTTCTGTGGTTCTTCTTCTGTGGCACACCACCAGTCAGTGAAGTCTCAGCTGAAGCTTTTGCTTTGCTTTTTATGTTCTTGCACAGCCAGAAGATTCATCAGCCAAGATCTGAGGCTGAAAACTCTGGTCAGTAGGGCTGGGGAATGTGTACCCTCAGGGTAGCCTCCAACTTCATTTCATATTGACCACAACCACACAATTTGTGTGGGGTTTCACGCACATACACACAAAAAATAAGCCTAAGAGTCTGTGGTTACCGTGTGCCAAAGGGCTTGAAAGTCTTGTTCAACTTCCAGCAAAGAGGCTGGAAACATATCTCCAGCTTTGCTGCAGTTTTTAATATTCAGTTCACATAACACAGATCTCAGTTTTCTTCCTTGATATCTCCAAGACAAGGGGACATCAGGGGCAAGAACTTGCTGCTGTGATAAAATATATAAACACAGATGTAAGAAAACTGAGCCTTGGACTGCTTTCTTGTGCAGGGACACAAACTGAGATTCATCCCCATGCATTCAGTGCCACTGTTGCAATCTCTCCTAAATCAAAAGGAGGTGAGATCCTGTCTTAAAGGTTCCCGTGTTGTACAAGATCCTGTTTTGAAGTTCTATTTGTTATTTGGATAGGTCCCGGTGATTCTGTTAATAATGTTGGGCTTGGGAGTCTTTATCTCTTGCAAAAAGAGATATTTACCTAATTGGATGCAGCATCCCCTGTGTGGGTACCACAACCCTCCACTGTGTAGCTGGTCAGCAGTAGCAAAAACAATTTGGAGCAGCCCATTAAGTTCATCTGCTGCCTTCAGCTCAGTGAATCGAATGTGGCAGTAGTCTTCCAGGTTTAATTAGGCTTCAAACCTTTGGGATGCTCTCTGTGGGAGCTGTCACTCTTAAATAATTCACATTTGTCCAGGGCTAATGAGCATCATATTTCATTCATCCTCAAAAGTGTTTTCCCTTTTACAAATCACACTGCCTTGAAAGTGCTCCTCAACCTCTGTGGTCCATCTTGAGCTCTTATTCTCTTCCAGAAAGCCACTCCATATGGGCTGTGATGCCAAGCAGCAGCAAGGAGCTTGTGGAACCTGACTACACAAGCTTGGAGCTTCTTTTCTCTGTCCCACCAACACCACCTACAGAGAAAACAGGACCAAAAATAAAGAAAACAAAAGAGGTACTTGGACTGCCCACTTTTTGTAGAAAATGGCAAAGTTCTTGGAAGTGAAAAGCTTATTCATTCTTTATTGTCAATCATTTACAATAAGAAAGTTTGAAATACTTTGAGATCCACTGCCTGAGGCTGCCTTAAAAAAAAATGGGGGAGGTTTAGAATGAAACAAGTCAAAGTAACTCTGCTGAGGGATAGGTCTTCATGAGAGACAGGGAGGACATGGGAATTTCAATATTCATTCTTATAAACTGGAATAAACAAATCAATTTCCTTCTCTATGCCTTTGCCTCTTTCTCCTTCTAAAATAGATCTAATAGCCTGTATTATTATCCATTACTTGGAGTTTGATCAATTAATGTTTTTGATAATATTATTACTAAAAAAAGATGAATCTTGCCTAATAAACAAAAAAAAAAGCTCTAGAAAATCTGTTAAACCCAAGGTAAATGTATTTCTAGCTGACTTCTTTTTTTTTTCCTTTTTACAGATCACATTCATAAGTCCAAGGAAAAGCCTCCTTCTGAGTATATTTCTGAAGCAATTTAAGTGGTAAGATTTGGAAAATAACATCTGATTTACTGATTTGATGTGTCTATGTGTTTATTCAGATATTAAATTAAATTAATTTAGCAGAAATACTTTGCGAGTACTATCTTTGTTTAACAAGAAGTTAACTTTTGTTTTGTTTTGGTTTTTAATGATGAGAGGTGAAAGTCTCTTTCCAGGCAATTAATATCATTTTTCAATCCGGTATTAAATCTGGAATGGACTACTAATTCCTAAAGAGACAATATTCATAAATAACAGTACAATTATGTAGAAACATGTTTTTCTTTGGTGTTATTGTCATAAATATCAAATTCTGGCAGGAACTGTTAGCGGAGATCGTTGAATGGAAGTTCCAAGTCACTTCATTGCTTTTAAAGAGGCATCTCCAGGGGTTCAGATCCGCAATCATACACAGTTTTTATGTGCAGTTTTTCTATAAATAGGAAACAGTTGGAATAATTAAACAAATGGAAATTTACCAAGTCACAGCCCTCATGGAGGGATGGGGGAGGAAAGGAATTTGTACTAGTTTTTGGGAAAGTATCTTTACTCTTAGTTTCCCTGGAACTGTAGCAGGATGATCTCTCTGCCCTTTGTGTCATGGCCTATGTTAAAAAGGTTTCAAGAAGAAACTCAGCCAAGAAGTCTCTTTCCATTAAGAATAAATCAGAATCAGTCAGAGGGATGTTTTTAATTATTGTTATTCTTTTTCCATGACAAACCGCTTCCCAGTGGGGGAGAATGGTGCATAGCCTAATGCAGATGCTATTTCCTCTCCCTGCATGATTGCCTGGGCAGTGGTTGAGCTCTTCTGAGAGCAACTGGTGGCTGTGGGATCAAAGAGCTGAGCCCCACTGCACTTGTGAGGGATGAGGCTGCTCTGGAGCCGGGTGCTGCCTCTGTTAGCGCTGGTGACCGAGGGAGCCCAGCTCTCCAGAGCCCAAACCACAGCAATCTGGAATCATTGCAAACACGTGTTGCCTGCCAAAGTTTCAGGCAAGGATTTGAGTTAAAACCTTCTGGGTGCCATTGGTTTTATCTTTGTCTTTGCCGCAAATGGTGAAAGAATTCAAATGCAAATACCTTCTCAGTGACACTGGACACCCACAGTAAAAGCAGAGCTTTGGGGTTTGTTGTGTAAATATGAGCAAAGGCCAAAAAGCACACCTAAATTATAAGGAATATTGCTTTATGCTTAAAAGAAAAATCTTTGCATTTTCGTATTTCCACTGTTCTTTTGAGGACTAAGATCCAAACTGTAATGGGAGGCAAGTATTGTATGAATTATTTCAGTTGCTCCTGGAGTGCCAGCAGAGAGATTGAGGTCTTTTTTGCCATGTTACTCCCCTAGTGCTCCGCAGCATTTCTCTCCTTCTTTCAGCTCCAATGAAGAGATTGCTGCCATGATTCAGAAAGGGGACAGATCTAAACTGGATGCTGAGATACTGAAACAGCTGCTTAAACTGCTGCCTGAAGACCAGGAGGTATCTATTAACGTGTCATGCTGGTGAACTTCAGTGCTTTGTGTGCTCAGCTTGAAACACTTGCACTGCTAAAGCAAGAAGCTATGACTGAAGCCCACATCCTTCTGCTGCATCTAGGACAATGATATTTCAAGGCAGAGTGGTGGGAAGTCCATCCCAGCAACATAGGGGTTGAACAAGAGCCTGTTGGGAGACTCAGCACAGGTGTAGACAAAGTGCTGCTATCTTGTTATTTTAATTAGGTGGATGAAGCACTTTAGGATTTGTGGACTTAGGTGAATAGAGAACCTTTCAGAGCAAGTTTCAAAAAGGAGAAAGGGAAAGGACCCATCTTTTAAAGAGGTTTCTGGGTGTATGTGCATTATAGCTTGCTGAATCCCTGCCTACAGATCAGGAATTCATCCTAGGAGATGCTGTACAAAGGCAAAAGACCTTCCAGTCAAAAGAAAACTACACGTTTGCCCTTACAAACCAGTTCATATGTAGAATTTATTGTTCATCTGCTTTACTCCCATCACCTGTGCACACAGCAGGTTCAAAAAAGTCAGTTTCATGCCTGTAAGAAATGTTTGTATGAATGTATGAAATTGCCTGTATGAAATTTTCCCTGTTACATCAAATTGTGTGGCTATTTTGCTCTTTTATCCCCTGTTAGATAAAGAACCTGAAATCTTGCAAAGAAGAAAAATCACAGCTGGCAAATGCAGATCAGTTTTATCTCCATCTTTTGGAAGTTCCCAGGTAAGCAAAATCTTCCTAGTCTCTTTCCATGAGTGTGGTTCTTATAAGACTTGTCCATAAAAATTAAGGCCTCTGTTTCTTGTGCTCGAGGGATGTTCCTGACATCCAGTCTTCAGGATAAATCAGCTGACTGCTATTTGTAGAGCTCATATGAGAATTTTTTTCCTTCCCAAAGGCCAGAGAGGCTTTCAGACACCTTTGGCAAACTACAGTTAAAATAACCTTGGCATGAAAAAACCCTTGAGTGTTGAACAGCTATTCCTGTGTGGCATGAAGCTGGAGACTGAATCCTGTCACCAGGCTGCTGATTCACTCCACCCCTGGGCTGCAGATTCCAGTTCACCCACCGGAGAGCCCACAAATCCACGAGTGAATCACAGCAGTGCCTGTGCTTTCACCACCTCCCCAGTTTTTACCAAGTCAAATGAGGTGCACACAGAGAACTCTTTCTGCTGTTCACAAAAACATGGTGATATTTTATAATTAATAGCAATAGTCCTCCATAAATCTGGTCAGTTGCCATGCTACAACCGGAGACACTTTGTTGAAAATGTGGTGGTGAAAATGTGGCTTTTCATTTTCTCAAACTTCTAGCTAGATTGAAAAGTACTTAAGAAAATGTTTTCTTTCCAGAATATTAATCTGTGATGAAGCATAAATGTCATTAACGGACAACACTGCCAAAATATTTCAAATTTCTGTTTGTGAAGTTAAAAAGAACTAAAATCCTGGCTAGTGTTGCCCAGGAATTGTAAAAAATTATGGCATCATTACATAAGGTAGTCACTGCCAGATGTCAGTCCAGCATTGCTTTCTGAAAGAGGAGATAATAATTGTTTCTAGGACATCTTTGGAAATATCTGTGTTTGATTTATTTATAATCCAGTTCTCATGTCAGAGCATTAAAGAGACCATAAGAATGTTGGTACTGCGCTTTGCCTAAAATGGATGATGCTCTTGCTGAACACAAGTCAATTAATCAGGCCTGTGGGGTTTGTTTTTTGTGGTGTTTGTTGTGGTTTTTTCCATTGCTCTCTTTTTAGCTACCAGTTGCGGATTGAATGTATGCTGATTTGTGAGGAAACAAAAATTCTGCTGGAGTGTCTGTGGCCAAAAGCACAAGCCATCAGGACAGCCTGTGAAAGTAAGTACATCAATGCTGCACCAGTGCCTGGGCTCAGCCACTTTCTTCTACTTGATTAGCATCAGTGGTAGCCTATGCTAGACTCTAATCAAAATTAACCTTTTAATTGCTGAATGTGTAGTGAACATCAAAATGATTTCTGCAAATTCTTGCTCCTAGAATACATTGTGAACAGTTTGTGCTGTTCTGCTCTGAAGTAGTAGTTCTGCAGAGAAAGAAGGACATTTCCTTTATCAGAGAATCACAGAATGGTTTGGGTTGGAAAAGGCCTTAAAGATCATCTAGTTCCAATCTTGCTGCCCCAGGCAGGAACACCTTTCAGTCGACCAGACTGCTCAAAGTCCTTCCAACCTTGCCTTGAACACTTTTAGGGATGGGACACCCACAACTTAACCATTATAAAGAACTCAACTG
>VYZR01077638.1:6372-41931 GCA_013400675.1 Oxylabes madagascariensis | reverse complement strand
ACGTGACCTGTGCCAGTTATGTCTTGCATATTAACTGCAAACATGGGATGTGATATAATGAAACCCAGAGCATATCAGAATTAAATTTGGCATTGCTGCAGGAAAGAGTCAGTTAATGTCCTTGTGTAATGCTTATGTAATAGATTAGATTCTCTGCCTGACTGTTCTAGTTGTCTGTGGTGATATATAAAAAGCTTGCCAGCTTGCTAGTGCTCAATTAGCTCATTCACCATGAGTAAACTAGTTCTCTAGCTTATAGGAGCAAAGCGCTTCCAATCCTCTAATTGGTTTATGCATATAATCTTTTCCACACACCAACAAGTGCAAAAGTTTACTTGCTAATAGAATTGGAGAATTCTGTTTTCTAAAGTGAAAGAGGAGAAAAAGATACAGAAATATCTATAAACTCAATCTGTATGGACCATTGTTTATTAATAGCACCATTTGTTACTCCTTCAGTTCTTTTTAGTTACTTGAGACAACAGATAAATCTTAATAGATAAAAAACAGGATCATAGTCGTCTAATGCATAAAAATGTTTGGTTTTCAAGGTATACTGTCAAGCTCTCAAACTTAATTTGGTTTATATATATTATTTTAACTTTCTACATATTTTTTAATGTTTTTTTAGAGGATACAAGTAGGCTTTAGTTGTTATCTGTTATAAATTTTTAATAGAAAGTTGTACATTTTATGAAACTTACAAAACTGGTAAAAAAATTCTCTCTTTAAAAAGCATGTTTGGAAATACCATGTCGTTGTTAGTTCAGGGTCTTTGAAAAATTATGTCTTACAGCCTATTATATGGCATAGAAGATGACCTTTTAGGGCTTTTAACTGAAAGACATAATTAAGCTCATGATAGTATATTTAGTGAACCTTCAAAGAATTTCTTCAAAACTTTAACTATAAACATTGTCAGGACAGAACTAAGACAGTGCTGAGCTTTTGTTATTGTCTGGTTCCTCCCAGGGCAGAAGCACAGTGTCTGATGAGAGCTATCATCCTGAGCTGGGATACATACCTTCCAGGCTTCGGCTGCTTCTCCAGCCTTTCTTACTTGTCTTTCTGACATCAAAAATGCAGCAATACCTCTTCTGGAGTTAACCAGGACTATGGTGAGGCTCCGCTTTAAATTTTGTTATTTCAGCCTCTTGTCTGACTTCTCATCTCTGCACAGTCTTATATGAATAAAATGTGGGAAATTCTTGCTTCAAATGATCAAACTTTCAATGCTAAGGAAAACTTGAATGTTTTGTAAAGGTGTCAGTAACACCTACTTCATGTTCTGCTTTATTTAATGTAAGCTCTTCTTAAAACTGCATAATTTTCTTTTGAGATTCTGAGATGTTTTATAGATGTTTTTCATCCAAAGGTACATCTTCTAACTTGCTCATTTCATAGCTAATGGCACGTTTAGAAATTTTTATATATGAACAAAGCTAATAATATACTTTTTAGTTTAAGAATCAGTCTAAGAGTAAATATTAACTGAAAGCTTAATTCTCCTGCTAGAGTTTAAGCAGATCCTTGCTACATGCAGAAGAGAAAATAATTTTCCTAAAGACTTCTGAATCTTTAATAATAATTCAAACTGGAAAAATCTCGTCAAGTTGCAACTGAAAAGCTTTATGTAGGAAATCAGGGCCATGGTTTCACTTCATCTGTGGCTTTAGCTCCTTTTGAAATTCAAGAGAATAGCTCAGAAAATAGGTTGTATTATTTTTAAAAATGGCCTGATCAAAGAAAATATGTATGTTCCTGTTGCAGCATGACCAGGTACACTTCATTCTGCCAAAAGCTTTGCTCTCTGCCAGTGAACCTCCTCTGTTCATTGGACAATATCTTCCACACAGGCAATTTATGTAACTGATTTCCAGGACACCAGTGTAACTCTCTGAAAGAGTTGCACCTTCTGGGCATTCTCAGGCTGGATACCTGGTTCTGACTGTTACTTGATAAGAATAAAATGTCTTATGATTTGCCTTTTCCTCTGACCCTCTTTGAGCCCTTACAGTCCTAGAAATATTTCTCAAAGAAGCTGGATGTGTTGATTCCCCCAAGCACACTGAGTCTCAGAGAAAAAAGAATGACACCTTGGAGAAGAGAGGGATCTTGGGAGACATCATTGCAGCCTTCTGCTACGTAAAGGAGACTTATGAAAAAAGGGAGAGTGACTTTTTATATGGGCACATAGTGACAGGGCAAGGGAGAACAGTTTTAAACTACAAGATGAGAGATTTAGATTAGATGTTAGGAAAAAAATCTTTACGGTGAGGGGAATGAGGCACTGAAGCAGGTTGCCCGGAGAAGTTGTGGATGCCCCATCCCTGGAGGTGTTCAAGGGCCAGGTTGGATGGGGGTCTGAGCAACCTGACTTAGTGGATGGCTTCCCTGCCCCTGGGCAGGGGTTGGACCTAGATAATCTTTTAAGTCCCTTCCAACTCAAGCCCTTCTCTGACTCTTGAGGGGTCTCCTCATACTGACCTCGTCAAAAAACAAAATCTCTGAGAGCTTCCATTCCGTCTCAAAATGCAGGATACTTTATTTTCCTCCACAGAATGAGGTGGTGACTGAAAATGGTGATAACCTTAACAGTGCTCCTTTGACTGTGCTTTGTTGCTGCTGCTCCCCCCCTCTCCCATGATACAGGGTGGATGTATTCCTCAGATGGGAGCAACCAGGCTGCTATGTGTAAGCATCGGGAAGGGGAGCACGGCCCAGCAGAGGGAAGTGCCTGGATAGCCAGGGAGCAGGGCTGTGGTGTCTGGGCATGGTGGGCAGGGACCCAGGGTAAGGTACTGCCCAGCAATCACCAGGCAAGTCCATAGGGCTGAGGCAGGGCTGAGACCAGGCCAGACAGGCAGCCTGTGTGTCAGGGCCTGGCCATGGGGCTGGTGGCCAGGCACAGGCACAATACATAGCTCATGTGGAACGCAAGCAGCTTTGCTCAGCATAAAGACAACTTGTGTGAGAAAGAGGAATCGGCACCAGTGGAGTGTCCCCACAGCTCCATCAGGAGGGCTATGCCCAGGGTCACCAGAACCCCTACTGAGGGATATAAATGTGTCTCTAGTAGAACATTTCTAGTCGTGGATGCCTTTCCGTGCAGTATCCAAACCTCATCACTGTTAACAGTTTCCAGCACTGATTCCTTGCCCGGTTTCTAAATCTGCTAAAGGTTGAGGCTGCTTCTGGATGCAACAGAATGTCCGTTGCTGTGGCAGAATGCTTAGGAGAGAAATAAACTCCTGGTGACTAGGAGTTCAGTTCTGCTGACTGGGAGAAGTTATTTGAGAGACAGATTCAGTTTTCTGTAGACTGTTAGTCCAATGCTGTCTTTAGAATCTGAAGCTTAACATATTAGCAACACTGCTTCCTAGCAGTGATCCGCCATTATGCAGTTATTTATATCCAATAGTATTGAAAGGTTAAATGTTCTCCTGCAGTGCAAAAGTGAAACATGAGTCTTGCTTTAAGGTCACACATTGCTTTATCTGATACTACGGGACAATATATTGCAAACAAGATGGATCCCAAACCATTCATCTTTGGTAATGCTTGTCATAGGGAAGAAGTCAAATGGATTTTACAAGCCTGTATTATGCCAAGCATTGTGAAGACCACTCAAGACTGGCNTGAAGGTTTGGGCCTGGCACTAAAACAGGTCTTGCTATCCAGATACAGTATTAGTCTTTTGTAAAGAATTTGTACTGTCTTTATCCAATTTCCATTCTTAACTATGGCTCTCAGTGAAATTTTTAAAACTCCCCCATTTTTTTTTTGCCAGACGTTCCTTCTAAACAGAAGGATTATTAAATTCACATTCCAAATCTTTCTCCAATGTTACAACTGTTACAACTTTCCCCTTTTGAAGTGCAATTCTCTTCTGCAAAGTAAAGGAAAAAGAAAGTGTTTATAAAGATTGGGTTTGGATTGTCTCTTCAAAGTCTTGCACAGCAAGATTAGAGTATTCACAGTCTATGGGAACCCTGCCTGGCCATGGGGATCTGATAGTGATATCCAAGACCACTGGTAATAATGATCTCTGTTCTCACCCACAGGAGCATTATCACCAGACATCTTTGCTGAACTTTGCATAACAGCATTACCTGACTGAGCCTGACAGTCAGAAAACAAGACTGTCAAAATTGCAAGGAACAATTGCATTTACTCTTTCTTCCCTTCGCTGCTTACGTCCTGCAGCTCTAACAAGTACCAGTGACAATAAGAAACTTGTTTTTGTCCCCAAAGCAGGCAAGCATTGTGAAGACCACTCAAGACTGGCAGAAAGTTTTTTGGACTGCCAAACCTGTTTGGAAAGTTCCACATCCTCTCATCTCATAGTTATGATCATTTATTTATCATAGTTTAGCAGCTATTCTTTTAAGAATGGAGAAAATGTGTTTTAACAAGAAAATTTGTTAAAATACATTAAATTATATTAAATATTTCATTTAAATAATTAAAAATCATCAGCAAAAAAGTGTGCAAGTTCATGATGCAGAGACCTCTGTGATGCTCTCTTGTGGTACAGGAAACAATAACGAGCTTTCTGGTTTTTGATTATCATACCTCTATCATTTACAGACTTTTGTTTGAGTGGAAGTCAAAACAAAGAGACTGGACTTTCCTTTGTTTAGTGTCTGTGCCCTGAAAAAGGGGATTGGCATCCATGAAATTTTTCAGAGACTCTGAGAAGGAAAGGCATTTATAAAGAGAAGACAGAAGTGCTAATTGTGGGAATAAGACTGTTTCTTGTTTATGACAGAGGTTTGCTTGAGGTTCTTTGTTGGCTCTTAAGCAAAGCCCTACACACCACAAATACAAAGCAATAGAAATGTCAGTTATGTTAGATCTTGTGAAAAGGTGCTCTTCCTCTAAATAGTACATATTTTCAAACTATTTTCTTTGAAGAAAGGTTTCCCAGTAGCTATAACAAGCTGTCATCAAACTAGGCAAAGAAATACAATAAATCTTTGCTTGACACTCAGTCATTGAAGTTGCCCCCTGATGAAAAGGAAGCTTACTAATTAATTATTTAACTCTGCTCTTGCACTTCCTCTATATCCTTCTGTCCCTATCTTATGATGTGCAAATGCTAGGAAATGTGGCACAAAATGACTGGATGAGTATGGGAAATGAGCAGTGGCCCCGTCTCATGTGGGTTTCAAAATCTAGTCTCAACTTGCTTGTCATTGTTAGACTTGTGGCAGGAGAGATAGGAAAGGTCAAGGTGAGGATTGTCTGTGTATCCTTAAATATCATATAATTACACAGCTGTGTCCTTTTCTCCCACATTCTTGATAATTTGTTCTTGAGAAGATAATGAAATTTCCAGTACCAGAATGTACAGGAATTTGTGGATTAACATTTTTGAAGTTACGTTTTTATCCTTAGAAGCCAGAACTATAAGAACTAGAAATTTGTATTCAAAAATACTTTTTACCTGTTCTCTGCTTTGCTGAGAAAAAAAAGAGGTTCCTCTTCACCCAAACTGGAGTAATTTTTACTCCTTTTGATTACAATGAATTTGAACTTCAGTGATATATTTTGAATATAGTCTCACGTCTTTCAGGCATTTGTGGAGGAATAGTGAAATAATGGTCACGAACATCTCTGGTTTACTTAAGATCAGAATATTTGCAGTGCCTATTTAATTGCATTTGCATTTTTGTTTCTTTGCGTGTCAAAAACTTGACACACAAAAGTGTGGTTGACTTTCAGCCAAATCCTTTTCATCACACCTACATTTAAAGGAACTCATTATTATCAGTCATGAATTTCTGATTCTTTTCTCCCTCCTCTTTGAGTTGTTAGTGTTTTTATCCATTTCCTATCTGTTTAATTAGCTATTTGTAGACCTGTAAGTCCCTGTGCAGACTTGGTGTACTGCAACTAAAGGATCAAGTCAAGTGGATTACATTTCTAATGTAAATAGTTGAATTGTTTCCAGTTTAACACATATTTATGGTTTATCTTATTTAACAAAAAATCTGTAGAATTACCAGCAGATTATAACTATGGCAACAAGAATAGAGAAGATGGAAAAATTTCTTTTCAGGGTGTAATAGGCAAATGAGTCTCAGGTTTTGTTTCCACTGCTGATACTCTGTTCACATGTCAGAGCCATTAATATGTGATATCAGAAACATTTGGCAGTCTCACTTGTATGAAATACATACAATGTGAAGTCATAGCATGATTAACAGTGGATGTTAAACAAACTTGTCACTTGGAGAAATAGTCTACAAAAGATTTGGTGAAATTTGTGAAATCACAGAGACTGGGTCCTTGTTGTGTATATGGTTGACAAACAGTGGAAACAAATAATTTGATCAGTGCCAGATTAAGCTGTTACAACATGAAAGTAATTATACTTTTCATAGCGATTAACAATTAAATATTCCCAAATTCAAAGTGATTTTAATGATTATTGTAACAATGTATATACACTTTCCACTGCTTACAATACAAAGATCCATCTTCAAAAAAACAAAAACTAGTTTCTCATTGAATTGCTCTAGTGAACGTGATGAAACTTTATGCTCTTTATTTCTTCTCAAAGTGAAAAGCTGTGTCAATGATTATTATCATTATTAATCATTGCTTCAGTTTCCTCTTTTAGAGAAGTTTTTCTCTTCTGAAATGTTCCGTACAACCTGGGTCTCTCTCATTGCATGCCCTCCATCTCTGCATAGATTCTCGTGAAAGTCTGTGGATGAGTTCTCCATCAGCAATTCCAGGTTCAAAGGTGACCATTCAGTGAGTTGGCATGGACGAGAAAGAACTTACAGTTCTGTCTGCAGGCCATGAACACTTGAAATCCTTTGGTGCTTCATCACAGTTTTGACCTCACTCTCGAACAAAATACTTCTTTCATTCACTTTTCTGTGACTGTTATTTTTCTTTTCTTATCACTGAGAAAACAAAAGTCTCACTCTAGTGCCAGACAGCTCGTCTGTAGCCACTGCCCGTGGCATTCTGTGTTTCTCAGCTTATTGTGAAAAAGCAAAGTCATAAGAAACAGGCCAGAGTCCAAGTCAGACTGAATGCATCCTTCCACTGGAGGAGAGAAAGCTCAATGCCTCAAGCGGAGAGATTCCACTGTCTCATGATTGCTACCTCTGATCGCTCTCTGTGCAATCAGCCCTTGCCAGCTCAACAGCAAGAGTATGAGCCTGAGCTCTACCCAGGGCTCAGGGAAAAGTAGGACAATTGAAGGTTTTTCATTCATAGCTGGTGCTGTGGTGGAATGGCTCCTTCTCCCTAGGAACTTCTGCCAGCCAGGTAGCATTGTCACTAGGGCTGAGCAGAACAACTTTACGGCAGGCAGCAGAGAAGGGCTCACCACCTCTACAACCAGGAAGCATTTAACTCATCTACTGAGCAGCGCCAGAAGGGTCAACAATATGATTATTGTGACGAGTCATCCTCATTCAGCTGAAGATGATGATGGAAACCCTGTGGGAAACTAACCCTTTTGAAGAGAATAAATCGCCTCTTTTAGCAACTGATCTTTTGTTCAGATTGTTCATGGTGTTGGAGGATAAGCTGTCCCAAGCAGTGGGACAGAAGGACAGTGTAACTCCAGCAGTTTGTTGGAGTAGAGACGGAGGAGGCAAGGAGAGGCTTGCAGACAGATTTAGAGGCTGAAGCTCATTTAACATCTCTACAGAACTGGTAGCTGAGGAGAAGGTGGGGGAAGCAGATCTCCCACAGGAAATCCCACTGCTGCAAGCAGTAGCTTTCCTTATGCCACAAATCTCTAGGCTTTTTGCAACCTCTGATGACAGAATTTGTGGGGTGAAAGTGCAATCCCAGCATGGTCTCCTGGTGAACACGACATACACAACAGTCGGGTGGATGGGTGAGTATTTCTTCACTTGTATCCAAACACAAAGTATCCAAAGGATAGCCAAACAAGGTGACCCTCCCTTTCTCCTCAGGCTGTTCCTCCAAAGGATGAGTGCCATAGGGCCCAGGAGCATTCTATCCACATTTCTATCCTTGTTGCACATGTTGTGTCTCGCTGCATTCACCTAGGTTTCAAATTCCTGCCCTGTCTTCTAACAATATATCTAGTCTTTCTGTTCTTCTGTGTCCCACCATTCCCACCACTGGAATTAAGGACCTTACCCATGTTTAAAGTCAAAATCCTGGAGCTAGTAAATAGTAAAGGACTGTGGCTTTTATACTTGTGAGTGAGTCCCATCTCTGATTTGAGGACTCCTTTCTGGACTACCTGTAGCCTCTTTTCACTGGGAAGGTTTGGTTAAGAATTAGGGGAAAGAGTCAAAACAGTGTTTGAGAAGAGGATCAATAGCTGAGACAGAGGAAGAATAAATGTATGGGTGAGGAAGCTTGGCGTTTGGGCTTTTTTTGTTTTGCCAGTTACTACTTGTTAGAAGGGATATTGACTGTGACTTCAGAATTCATTCAAATAAAAAAGTACAATTCAATTTTTTATATAATCCCACATTTTTTTTGGTTTGTTGCAATTAATCTCAAGTGCATATATAAGGAAATAACTTTAATCCTATATCAAAAATGAATCAGTTTTAGTTCACAAATGCAGGTGCTTATAAGAAGGGCCAAGACAGGTTTGCAGTGCTAAAGACGTTTCTGGTAAAGTAGTTTAGTCTGATACTGATTAAAGGATTACAATTGTGTAGAAATGTGTACAGATGACACAAATGTCCTGTTTCAAAATGAGTCTAAGTTAAAAGCAAATATATATATATATATATATAGGTACTTACTGGAATTTGAAGAACAAAATGCTTAATTTTGTGAGTTTTATGTATCCGTAATGAAAGGAGATAGGCTATGTATTTAATTAGTAGCTTTAAATTAAGAAATAATAGCTAATGAATCTGCTGAATCTCCTGACAAATATGTGTATAGCTCCAACTTCCCTCTCAGCTGGAGCCTGTTCTCCCACCACATCTCTTGCAGAGAAGTCCTGGCTTCTGTATTTTGTTTGCAGAATGAGTAGTGAGCTAAAAGCTTTTTTGTGGAGCTGTGTCTCTTGTCTCAGAAGATGTTGCCGTGTAGTTGAAAAGGTGTTCTTTGCAGTGGTACCCGAAGTACTGGCACTTTATGGTTGTGCCTGACCATTTCAAGGTTAGTTTTCTCAGTCAAAGAAAAAAAATTACGAAAGCTTTAAATTAATCCACCTGCACACTCATGCATGTTATGCATTTGGAACCGAAAACAAAACCAAACCAAAGCAAATGGAAGGAGGGAGACCTGAAGTGAGCCTCACTGTGCGTTGAAAATGCTGCTCAGTGGTCAGGAGGAGGAGCGCCTCTGCGGCGGTCGCTGGGTCGCTGCTGCCACCCGCTGGCGCTGGGCTGGCGCTGCCCACGGTCCTGCTCCGGCACGAGGAAAAGCCGAGTGATTGAGATGCAAGTGATATTTTCTGGGATTGTGCAGGAAATAAGTATAATTTGTCTGAAGAGCACTGAGAATCTTTAACATCGACGATCTTGTCTGACAACTGCCACGTTAATACAGATCTAATAAGTTTTTTCATTCATATTTTCTGTTTAGTTTTTTGATAGCTCTGTTCCTTTTGTTGTTCTCATGACTGTAATTGTGAGGATAGTATATATTAGGGGTAGTGGTATTTCATTCGTAAAAAGCTCCTTACTGAAAACTGTCCCTTTTAGTAATGTCTAAGTACAAAATAGCATTTGTCTGTATAAAAAGACTCCCAGTTAATAACTGTTTGGACAGTAACAAGAAATCCATGCTAGAGCAAAACAATTCCACAGTAACAAGAAATCCAGGCTAGAGCAAAACAATTCCAGTGAGACCTGAGACGGCTATCTCAGCTGTAACAGAGACCTCTCCCCTTCAATTTACCCAGATGGCTCAATCTCTCTAAACTCCAGAGCAAACACATAAGATTGAAAGGATGTTTTGAAGGTCAACATGTTTTGAACCTTTCCAGTGAAAGTATTGCAAAATCACTATCGAGCGTTCTGCCAGGATCTCCTGTTATTTGTAGATTGAGTTTGATTTTGGTGGGCACTGGCCTTGTTGCAGCACAATGTCACTTATGAACATTTTAGGCCTTAATTGCTCTTTAAAATGTTTTTTAGGATGTCTGTGGTTTAATAAAAGATACACATCTATTTAACCTCAGCATATGTGTGAGCTTTGTGACTCTACTGCTGGTTGTCCAACCCATTTTAAGGTACTACTTTTTTAAGAAAAGTTTTGCTAAGCTAGGACAGAGATTACACAAATGTGAGTTATTAGATACCATACTGATTAACTGCCAGGTTTTGATTAGCAGCCTTAAGCTATCTTCTCCTTTATTGCATTAAATGTTTTAGCTTTCTCAATTTCTTGGTCTCAGTGCCTGTCTCAAATCTTGCAGTTGTATCCTCCATCCCAGACGTGGCTTATGTTACAAGCCTACAGGACTCCATTACTCTCTTGTAATATGAGTTGTTATATGTATATTCTTGAAGGAGCTTACTGTAAGACTGAGGTTACTCTTCTTTATTTCTGTTTCTGGAAGCTAACTAAAGCAGAGATGAAGGATAGTGGACAAATAATTTAATTCCTCATCTAATGGGAGTACCATTTTCTATTTCTGCTGACATGATCTGTCTGGCATCCTTTCAGCGTGACATAGATAGGGGGAGTTAAAAATTTTCTTAGCATATGAGTAGGAGAGTTCAAGGTGGAATTGGGGTGGGAGTTGATTTGTTACTCTCCAAAATAAATAGATCAGATTTTGGATGTGGTAGCCTATTACATCTCAGGATAAAAGGCTTTATCTTTTGCATCCATGCTGACTGCTACTGACAACTGTGAGACTTCTTACGTAGTTTTACAGCATGTCTGGATCTGACTGATGAAGAGAGGTGATAGGAAGTGGTACAGGAGGGCTTGGCAGCCTTCCAGCCCTCGCATGTGGGGTGATGTGCCCATGGAGGGGAAAAGGATAGTCAAGATAGTCTCTGTATGTTTGGGTGTGTTTCTGGGATGGGTCTCCTGATTCACATGGTGCAGGTAACAGAGGCTGTGGTTGGAAGGCAGACATTGGTAAGGAGTGTGTTTTGAATCAATATATTTTGGAGAAATGTAATCTTTTTTGTTGTTGTTTAAAAAGCCGTGGAAGAAGCTCTTCTCGAGGAAGTAAGAAAATGCAAACAAGTGAAAGAAATGCAGGCGAGCGGTCGGATGCTGTGGGTTGCCGGTGGAACGGTGCAGTGCTGCCTTTGCCCACGGTGCGGTGCTGAAGGAAGCTGCGAGTCTGCAGCAGAAACCAGCACTGCCTGCACTGCCCTCTCTTGAGTTTCTGAGCCTCGAACAGGCTTCACACGAGCAGAGGCATCATCTCCCTCAGCCGAAAGAGCAGTTCAATGTCCATTTCTGTGGTAGTCTCTTACTGCCCGTACTGAAGTATATTATTTACAAGATATTAAGTCAGTAATTCTAGACTCGAAAGAGTTACTTTTACTTGAGTCTTTCTGGTAGTTTTGTCACTTTATAATCCTGTTTTTTCTGATTTTGTTTTCTCTTTTTCCTTTCAGTGACCGATCTTTGTTGTTTGTTTGTTTGCTGTGTGCTTGTCGGTCTGAGACTGCAGCCTTACAAATAAATTTACTATTGGCTGATCCAGGTACAGACCCTGCCCCCCTCTCAGCTGTGCACTGTCACCTTGACTGTTTATTCTGCTATAATAGTGGTTTACTCGATAGCTCTATCTGCTTAAGTTTTTAATAAAAAATTCCCTTTTATAATGGGGATTTTACCCTACATGTGTACCTTATGCTGTCTTCTGTTTTTAAATTTATGATAATATCACAGGTCTGTTTAAGAGAGTGGCGAAACAAATACTACTATTGGGCAGAACTGAGATAATGGTAACTTCAGCAGTGGTTTGTTATGTGATAAACTGGAGGCAAAAGGACATTTCTATTCCCTGTATGTGACCCTATATATTTCCTATATATTCCTTACATGGGATTTTTTTGTTTGTTTTTAACAATATGATGTTCTAGTTCAAGGCTAAATTTTGGCAAAGGAACCTTGCAGCTCTTCACAGGAATTTGCTCCCTGTCAGAAACATTTGTTCACTTTCAGAATCTGCCATCCACTTGGGACACTCTGTGGTGTTGGTCATGTGTTGTAAGGATATTCCACTTGTCTCGTGGGATAAGTATTTGAATTACTTCTGTGCCTGCAGACAGGAGACAGTCTTTCTAAGCACATTGTATTGCTCATGTACTTACACTGTTTTTCAGGAATGATGATATAACATTAGAACTTTCACAGGCTGAGACTCTGTGTTAGCAATCAAAGGCAGAAATATTGTAAATGCTTTGTGAGTTTAATAATGATCTGAAAATAATTCAACTTGGTCTTTTGGCACTTGAATTGCTTTAGGATCCAGCTAGTATTTCAGAGCTTCAATTTCTGAAACAATTCAGTGCTGCAGGCCATTTTTAGGATGTAAAAATTACTGTGGTTGGCTCATCTTTATGTGCATATTCAAAGGACATGCAATGTCCTGATCATTTTCCTTCAGAATCATAAAAACAAGAAACATCAATAGCAACTTTTTAACATTGATTAAAATTAATGTGAATAGTCATGAGGTCTTTCAGGAAAGAAGGTTTTCCTTGCTAGTTTAGGACCACTACAAAAACATTCCTAGGACAATCTGTCTTTCTGCAAACACATTTCATATTAAAGATGAGATTTTATCAGTCACTACGTTGATTTGTTTACCCACTATTTGTGTTGTCCTCAAACAAATTTGGCAGTAGGTTGCTCTCTATCTTGAATTTGGACCATGAGCATGTTGGACCAGAGCACAGTGAGTTTAACCCAGTCAACAAATTGAATATATCCAATGGGAAATAGAATGTGATAAAGCAAAAACATTTGTTTATTGTAGATTGTATTGGTCTTCCACTAAAATAGAGACTCTTTTGTGACAGGAACACTGATGTTATTGGTACATTATTATTTCCTGTTTCAATTAAAATCAATTTCTGATAATGACAGGAGCATTTGTGAACGCATTTCCTAATACACATTATTGTTGAATTCCATGAAGTTTTTTGTAAGGTATTTATACAAAGGCCTATTAATGCTAGCATTGTTGGGAATAAGAACACTACTATATTTATGTAGTCCTTTCAGAAAGCTGTGCCAAGGGGCACCATAAGAGAAAATAACCTTTTGGATTTAATTTATCTTCTCTTGATTAGGCACTTGGCTACTCGCAGCCAAGTGAATATTCATTTAAAGTGAATGAATGTGCTGTGGCTGTGAATAATAGCTGTGTTGTAGTTGAAACAGAGTCATATGATTTTTCCAGTTCTGGTATTGCAAATATAGCTTCATTTCAAATGTCTGCACTATGCTTCTATTTTTTGCACACTTACATAGAACTGAACCAGCTGAGGTGCATATATAGATATATATATATATATAATTTGGACATAAATAGAAAGAAATAGAATTGCTTCTCATATTCCATTTGAAATTAACCATAAAAGAAGATTTTGTATTTTTTAAAGTATAGCTTTACGGTTTATGCCGTGTGAAGTTGTTTTACAGAATGTGCTGAAAATTGTAATCAGCAAACGATTTGTTAAAGATGATGCAGAACTGCTTTTTGCACTAATGAAATGTTGAAGGTCATCTCTTAGAGAGCTCTTATAGTCCATTTAGGTATAGGTTCTAATTCATAAAACTATGCTGTGAAACGAAATTCCTGTATTACAGGCTGGTGTGCAAAAGCAAGAAAATAAAAGGCTTATGCATGAAGCAGTATCAGCTGTTACCATATTTTGAAGCAAAATTCAGGTCCAAGCAGGATATCTCTGTCAGGAAAAGTGTGAAATTGTGTATCTTAAGGGCAATTCCCCCATTTATTGACAAATAACTAGAAATACCCCAAAGAACCAAAACACAATTCTTTTTTTAATCACAAGACGATTAATTAATTTGTTAGGATTTCAAGAATTCCAGTCGAAACTTAAAATAAATAAAAGTAATTTCATATGGTAATCCTGTGAGGTCACAGTATTACAGGGTGATTGGTCGAAAAGTCCTTTCAAAACTTCTTGCACTTGTGTACAGTTGCCTACCCCCTCAAATTGTGTTTTTGAAGCCAGGCTATATAACAAAGCCAGTGTATATAACAGAGATGCAGATAGGAATGAGCAGCTGGGGGCAGCAGAAACAAAGCAGGATTGCTCTTAGCTAGAAATTAGTGTCTTAATGTTTTTATAGCTGCATTTTGATGTTACCTTTCTGGAGTTTTGTTCATGTTTTTCTACCTCCCTCTCATTGAAACAATATCCAGAAAAAAACCCCATTATTTTAATGAAGTTTAACACAACCTACCCTACTTTTCTATACAAGACTCACTTCTGTCTGTTAATTGTCCTTTGTAAACAATGCCCTATTTTCCAGCAGGGACTGCAGCTTTCTAGTAGCTCCTGTTCACTCTCAATATTCCAGAACAGAGCATCGCTCATTTCAACTGTACCTGTACAATCAAACTCTTCATATCAGAGGAGGAAAACTCAGGTTTTGAATAGATAACATGATGACAGTGAAGGTTAATATCTCTGGGAGAAACCCCATGGCCTTCCAAGTTGTGGATTATGTTGTTAATGGTGATTACCATGAGGCAGGACTGTCCACAACTATGTAGAATATTCACTGAATGCATCTGGTTCCCTCTGGGGACAAATTTTAAGTTGTGCTTTTTCTGCTGAAAATGTCTGCAGTCAGGTAAGGGCTGTCTCAGGGTGGCTAGTGACATTTCTATAAGATGTTAATAGGATTATGTACTGCATACATGGCGCATGCTTGCATGAATATATTGGGTTTGTGTGTGGCAAGGTTTTGGTAGGGGGGACCTACGGTGGTGCCTTCTGTGAGAAGCTGCCAGAAGTTTCCCACGTGTCTGACAGAGGCAATGACTGCAGGCTCCAGGCTGGACCCACTGCTGGCCAAGGCTGAGCCCAGCAGCAACAGTGGTAGTGCCTCTGGAATAAAACTTCTAAGAAAGGGTGGAAACACCTGTGTAACAGCACCCAGAGAAAAAAGGAGTCAGAATATTTGAAGAAACAGCCCTGCGGGTACTAGGGTCTCTGCCCCAGGTACTGGAGCAGAGATTCCCCTGCAGCCTGTGGGAAGGACGTGTTGGAGAAGTTCACAGAGAGCTGTCTGCAATGGGAGGGATCCCCAAGTGGAGCAGAGGAAGAATGAGGGGAATCCTGGCCCTGACAAGGAGGGGCAGAGACAATGTGTGATGAACTGGCTGCAGCCCCCATTCCCCATCTCCTTGTGCTCCTAGCAGGTAGAGGTGGAGAATCCAGGAGTGAAATTGAGCCAAGGAAGAAAGGGGGAGTGGGGGAGAAGATATTTTAAGACTTGGTTTTCCCTCTCATTACCCTGCTCCGATTTGATTGGATGAATTAAACTAATTTTCCCAAGTTCAGTCTATTTTGCCTGTCACAATAACTGCTGAGTGATCTCTTGCTGCCCTTACCTTGACACAAGCTTGTTGTCATAGCAGAGACAGAGCAGCTTTGGTGGGCTCCTGACAACCAGACAGGGGCCACCCATCAAGGCCAAGGGTGTTCTCAACATGTTTGAGAGTACTCTTCTACTGAGAACGGGTCTATTGAAATGGTGTAGTGGGACTGTAAAAGGAGGAAGGAGCCAGTGCTAGTGATATTTTGTCCACAAGAAATTTCGGTGGAAGTCCTTGGAAAAAATTACCTCTGGCCTTCATCTAAGCTTTGTTTTGTTGAGGAATACACTCAGTGCTGGTAGCTCCGTGAGCAGCTGCAGTGCCACTTCCAGGTTGAGCTCTGGTGGTGAGAGTCCCAGACAAGAGGCCCTGAACTGGAACCAACGAAGGGCAAGGGGACCTGTGGTGCCAGCCAGGGGCCTGGACACTCAGAGACATGGCAGGAGCTGGACTCAGCTGGAAGACCCCAGACTTCCCTGCACTTTGACTTTGAGGGTACAAAAGCCCAGCGGTTCCTTTGCTCAGGGTCCCCCCTTGGAGGCACCAGCTCCAGCTGTTATTCTGTTGTGGCACCATGATTAAATTACTGAAAGGATCCAGAGGTCTGAGACTCTGATATGGAAACCTGGTCTGACTTCATGAGTGTGGGGTGTGTAGCTGTGAAGTGGCCTCAGTCCAAGTGAGACTGCCAGAGTGGCTCATGGATGGTCAGACAGTCCTTAACAGTTTGAGGGGCACTAGTCGTTTTCCAAATGAGAGCCTAAGCAGAGCTCAGATGCATGCAGTATGAATCTTGGGAAGTGCTGAAAGCTTGCATCATTTGATAACATCATAAATTAAGTCTGTGTACACTTCTGCCTCTGATTATCCATTATGCATATATTTCATCTGTGAGAAATATCCCTTTTCTTTATCTGTGAGTGCAAGGACTGATTAATAAAGAGCATTTGATAAAGTAACGAATATTTTTATGAAGACAAGGATATTCAGAGCAAAATGAGTCTAGGGAACATTCAGAAAGATCAAAAGCTTGTTTTCTTCATTATGTTACTAGGCACTGAAAGGAAAACAATGCATTTTTTATCAAAGTACCACACTGTCTCATTCAGCACAAATAAAAAACAATCTAGTTTATAGCAAAGTTACTGAACTGCTGGCCTGTGAACTGTATGAGCTGAAGGATGAATTTTTCTTAAGTCTGTAAAATTTTCATACAGTTATGCTGAGCATCTAGTTCCTCAAACTATTTCTGAGCCTGTCCATCTCCAGGAAATGATAAATTTGATTTCTGGGAGGCCCAAAACCCATACCAAGCCACAGTTCTTAAAATGCTAGGCAGCCCTGATTGAAAAATAAGGGATTTTCATTATAAAAATCTGGCAACTTCTTTTGCTTTTAAAAGAAAATAATATAAAAAGAATACAAAAACAGAATACTGAACTATTTGGTGTGCTGTGATATAGTATGACAGCTTGATAATATAAATAATGCTGTGCGTTGACAACATCCAATAACATATATATCGCAAGTACCTGTAGTAGAATAAGATAATAATAATAATTATAAGCATGAAAAAAAGCAGTTTAATGCAGCATTTTTAATTGTATTTCAAAGGAAATATTGAGAGTACTTGCATTTATTCTGAATTGAAATGAGGTCAGATTTTGAAACACCTTTGTTTCCTATGAAGTAGAAATTTGAAGTGCTGATCAGTTCTATTTCTAGAGGAACTTTGTAACTGATTAGATGTCAGATTAATTACTAGTTCTTGTTTTCAAAAATCCAGAGAAGGAAGCTATCACTTTGAGTTCCCAAAATTATTTTCTGTATGTGTGTTAAGTTTGTACATCTCTGTAGTCAACCTAGTCTTCACTCAATCATCTGTATGCATTTGGAAATTTCCCTTTGATTGCTTTCATCGTTACTTTTCCATCTACCATCCGTACAGGAGAAACCATGGGAAAACACGTTCATTGAGAGCTCAGAATCCTGTATTAGGCTGTAGTTATTTTACATGTCCATGTACTGTACAAGAGCAAACATGATTAACTCATGAGTAAACATGACCAACTCCATGAACTTAGAGGTGTTTTCCATCCTAAATGATTCTATGATTATATGAGTAACTGAAAATTATGCTGCTAAAATCTTTTGTTCTGACCTATTTACCTGATTAGCCTGAACACAATTTTCAAGGTTGGCCTTTCAGCTTCTGCTTAGATAATTACATTGACAAAGATTGTTAAAGCTGCTACTGTGCAGTTTCCTTATTATAAACAATGTCAGAATGAGTTAGGAGATTCCTGTTTACATGCATTCAAATTCTGATGAAATTAAATATAAATCTCAAAACTTGCAACTAGTATTTCAAGTTATTATTTACCTTTGCCTATATTATGAGAAAATAACACACCTCAGCTTAGTGAAGTACAGGCATGTCTTGTGGGCATTTTCACATTATTTCATCGGCATGTCTCTACTGATCTTTTTATTGCTGTTACACTGAAAGAGCAACAAGAGCCCCCAAAGAGACTCTGAGTGAAATATAGCCAATGGGATTTTGCTTTGAAAATACTTGCACAGTATTTAATGAAAAAATGCCACTGTACTGAGGATTCATTAACTCTTGTATGTTGCCAACAGAGGAATCATAGCTTTTCCTTTCCTCCAGGCCGTAAAGGCCAACCCTATGTCTTTGTCTGACAAAACAATGATGTGTTCAGGCTGTGAAATAACCTGTGGTAAAGTTTTATTCAACAAAGACATCCTAGTGAAAAATCTGCTACTTTTTTGACCTGAAGTTCCACACTCTATCTTTGTCTTTTGAAATCTTTTAAAGAATCATAAAGAACATGTCACTTAATAATTTGGAAGTGCATCAAATACATCCATTTTTCATACAGAGTGAACTGTTGCCAGAAAATTTAATAAAGTAATTTGCTGAAGCAGAAGACTGTTGAAAATGCACTCAGTATATCTAGCCAGCATGCAACACTGGCAGCTAGTTCTTCTTCTACATAAACAGAGGATTTTAGATATAAATGTCTAAGTAAAACCCAACATCTAGGATATCATCAACTGGCAGTAAAAAAGAGATGGATTCCTATGGTATCTTAGAAGATTTTCTGTTTACATTCTCATAATTCCAGATTTTCGTCTGAAATGGCAAAACAGTGTTACAGAAATTTCCCATCAAATAGACTTCTGTGGCAAATGCCTTGTCATCAGATAATATTAATTCTTAAGAACCAAAGGTTTTTTCTGAAAAAAGGATGGTTTGGCTGAGTTGTTTTCTTGACTTGTTTCTTTACAATATTGCTTTTTGAACAATATTTTTGTTTTAATTAGAACTAAAATGGTGAAGACTCAGAAGATCTGATAAAACTTCTAGTTTAAATTTTTGACTAAACCAATCCAATTACGTATCTGGGACACTGGGAAAAAGAGGAAAGAGGGAGGGATTTCTAAATGTTTTTTCCCCTTTTTTACTTTCAGATTTTTCATCCTATCATAGTTTGAAATTTCATTTTTACATCAAAAATACCTTCAGGACTGGCTTAAGGTTTCCAAATGATCTGACAGCTCAATCTATGGAGCTTTCTGGCCACCAAAACTCTAAAGGAAATCATTGTGTTTTTTCTGTTGTGGTCTTTATTCTTGCACCAATGTAGGGGCGAGCTGACTGAGGAATGGCATATGTGAATGTTTTGCATGAAACTTTCTTGTGCTAGTCCAATAGAATCATAGCAGCTGGCACAGGTAAGGGCCATGAACAATGAGGAAGCATAAGTTTGGATCTACTGGACTTTCACAACTGATGTCAGGTCCAGATCTTCAGATGATATTAAAGAATAGCTATGATGACTTGGAACTGTATCAGCACTATATTGGCACCTTATATAGATCTCAGAAGAGAATGATATTTTAAAATCCCTGAAAAACAGCTTTTTTTCTGCTCTACTCATTTTAGTAAGGAAGCTGAATCAAAACTGAGATCAGGATTTCAAATTATACTGGAGTATGTCATTATACTTATATGGGTGGAATTGGAAATCAGGATAAAGAATTATATAACTATACATGCATTGTGATTACAAAATATGAATATGGAAACATACAAGAATATGAGAGTTTTCATGTATTTGTTTTTCTGCCATATGGCTGTGGTAGACACCTACGCCGCAATAAGCACAAATATTGATTTAATATTTTCCCTCTTGTACAGGGATGCATGAAGCACAGACTACATGTCAAGCATTTAAAATTAGACTTTGCTGATGTAATGGCAAACAAATGTTCTATATCCAGATTTCACCAACATGTAATAATCTGTGTATTTATAATGAATATTTTCATAGAGCTATTTGTTTTGAAAATCTGTGGCAATCCACCCGTTTTCTTAGTAACTTGACTCTGGTAATTTGATGCATTTTTATGACCTCTCATGTGTTCTCTCAAATGAGTTTTGATATTATTACTGGAAATTCTATCCACTGAGGTACATTTAAGTTTTATTGTAAATTATCTGTATAATCATGAGATGCTTTAGATTGTAATCTTTTACATGCTAGGACAGCTGGCCACCAAGAGAAATGTTTTATAAGGGAGGAAGATGTGAAAGGTACCCAATCAAGCAAAAGGAGGAGAAATGGTCTTAGAGAAAAATCCCTGAGAGAAGCTGCTAAGCCTCTGCTTTGGTAGTCTTTGTTCTCCTCTGTTTTGCTGGACTGTAGGTACAGTGGATTTATATGTATATGCATAGTGAAATTGTGTCAGATTAATTGTCACAAAAGCCTTATCTTAGCCTTTTACAGTTGTAATCTTCTCCTGTTTTATGTTGGATAGTAATTTGGTGAAATGCCTAGTACTTGGGAAGGTTAGTGGCTTCGGTGCTAACTCGGTTATATCCAAGACTATTAAAATCTTTCTTTCCAGTGATGAAATAGCCTTGATAGATTTAAATAACCTTGAAAAGAGTTTGTCAAATTGGCAACTGTAGTTGTTCATCAAGTAGTTGGATTGCTATGGAAGCACACTCTGCAAGCTTTCAGAGGAGGCTGATTTCATTGACATAATTTCTCACTCCTTCAATTGCTGGGATATTGTGAGCACAGTGAGGTGAGTACTTGTTTGAGCAGCTGCTGCCAATAATATGCCTGTCTGAAGGCTGTGCTAGCTGCTGGAAATTCTGTAATCATATTACCACAGTATGTGCTTCTCTTTGGAGGCAAGGAAGCTGTAAAGCCTTAAACGTTGGATCAGTTAGTATTCTATTTGCTCTTGCAAACAGACTTTGGCCAGGCTGAATTTGTTGTTTAAAAAGCGAAACCTGGCATGATATTTTCACCACATCCTTTCAGATCTGAAATAGGCTCAGAAATGTTTCTCAGTGGTATAGTAGTTTTCTGTACAACAGAAATTCAGAGTTGCCTGTTACATCGCTCACACTGTGAGTGACTAATCCATTATAAGGTGTTTAAATCTGGCTCTTGCCAGATTTCTCTTCACTCTTCTGAAACTATAACACGTTATCTGAACAAGATCTTTTGCCTAACGCTCTTCTTGGGAGACAAACTGTGCAAAGTCCTCTGGAGCAGGATTTTAATCCTTTCCAGTCTAAGGAGAACTGGTCTCATTTATGCTCTTTCAGAGTTCTTGTTCAGTCCTCTGAAGGACAGTGTAGAAGTAAATCAAAGTAACTTCTCAGCTACAGCTACTTTCCTCTCTAAGGACTGGAAAACCTCCCAAGAAAAAGAATTTCCAGTCTGATAATAGTTATTTTGTATCTGTCTGTGGATTTTTCATCATCAAGTTCATTTTCCTAATGGCAATTAGATAAAACTTAATTGAGTTGTTCAGTGGAAAAAGCAAACCATGTGGAAAAACCTCACAGTGGATTCATATTCTCCCTTTTCTTACAGAAGTAGCATTAGTTTGTGTGACAGCAACCAGTTAGTCCAGGTACAATGTTATGTTGAAGTGCTGCTTTTAAACTCGCTGGGTGTCTCTGCTTTGCTGTGCTGTGTACACATACCCTGGCAGGAATGCTAGAAAGCAAAGGCCTGTGGGGTTGACTGCAAACTGTGCTGCATTTAGAGTAAGACAAAGAATTGCTGTTTCAGATTTCCTATTTGCATGGTCCTGTTGTTTCACAGGCTTGTGAGAGGAGAGGAAATGGCTGAACTGTTCACATTCAGTACATATTAATTCGTAGTTGTGCCAGTAAGCTCCAAGTGAAATTGAGCTCTGCTGTCTTAAGGCTTGTATAAGCTCACCTTCAAATGATCTTAGCATTCAGATAAGAAAATCTAACAGGGTTAGAAGGAAGTAGGCTTAGTGAGGTGAAATTACTATGACTTTTCTTAATTTATGGATTTAGATTCTCCCGTTGAATTCAACTCTTCTTTCAGGACAGTAGCTATGTCTATTCTTTTTTTTTTTTCCCCAGCCATATGTTCCTTAGGTAATTAAGACTAAGCAAAGTCAGGGGATGAAGTTTTTAGGTGTCTTTGGGAAAAGTGCCATTACAGAGGCTAGATTATGCAAAACAGAAAAGAAGATCTTTCCACTTGACAAATGCCAATTAGCTTTTCCAGTGGCTTAGTGTAGGAGTTCAGCAAGATTTCCGTATTTTGAAAATAATAATTGCTGAGAGATTAGAACAACATGGATAGCAAAAAACCAGGTATCATATTCTAAAAGTTATTGTCTTCACAGTTTTGAGTAAACAGGACATGTAAGAAATAGTGTTGTGTAAGTGCTTCATTGAAGAAAATAGAATTTCAAAATCAAGCTTCTTTTTTCTCACTTGTAAAACTTACTCATTTTTCAGTATTTTTGTGATTTAAATATTTTTCTTTGGGAGCTGTCAGATGGAATTAGACTAATCACCAGCGCAATGCATTTTGCTTAATTTCATGTCCACTGCATCTCAAGTGAAATCCACCTAGTAATTATTACCATTCATTTGCAAAAACTGCTACATTCATAATTTGTTTCCCAAAATGTAGCCAGTCAGAGAAAGTGTGAAATGCTTCTGTGCTGAATTGAAAACATGAAAAGAACTCAGAATTTTTGGCTTAGATTGAATTTAAATATAACTCAGCATTGATTGAAAATCTCAGTGTCCTAGATTTGCACTTTTAGGTTTCAATTTATACTAGGCATGAGTAAGTGTTGTTAGCTGCATGAATAATGCATTATTTTCTTTGGCTCATCTCGTTCCCTTTACGTATTTATATATGCTGTTCAAATGAACCTAAATGCTAGTATTAGTAGGTGTTCGCTGGTGTTCCTGCAAGCTGCAGGATACACCAGTTTCCTCAGGCTTAAACAGCTACAGAACTGCTTACCCAGAGACCACCTTTTCAAACGATCATTTATACTTAGTTGTCATCTGCATTCAATGACAGGAGTCCCCTTTCATACTTCTATGTCATTATCTTGAATAAAATTCTTGTATATTTATATGTATTTTTGTAATATATTTCTGGTGTCAGGAATACTAATTTGTGAAAATGAGAAGTAGCTTTTATGACAGAACCCAAATGCACCCAGAGTTTGGGGCCTGAGGATATGTTTTTCCCTTAGACACAGGATACCAGAATCAATCCACACCTTTCCAGAGCTCAGGGACTCTGTGAACAAGGGATTGGATAAACAGAAGGAGGAAGTAAGTCTGAATTTGTCAGGTTTCATTGTTCTAGGAGCTGCACAGTTTTGTTCGTGTCAGTTCACAAAAATGAGTTTGGTCAGAAAAGAAAGACTAATAATATCTTATTTTAGATGAATGAAAACTAATTTTGTCACTTGATTGGCAAATTGTGTTTTATCATTCTGCAGTTTAAATGTCACAAACTTTGTTTTTATATTATGTCAGTTATTCAGGCTTGTATGGATCCACAGTTTATTACTGCCTGTATGCAGATAATGAGTATATTTCCTTTATATAGTAAGGTTTAGTAATAATTGTTAAGGTAACACATTATTATTGTGCTCAAAGCACAATAATAAATAAATGATAAACTTAATCTGCAAAAGAAGCTTTTAAAGTTGTTAATGATAGGTATATGCCACACAGCCATCAACTTCTGTATGGCTTTTTTTCCCCTCAGTTTCCTACCATGAGCAATATATTTTCTTCATCCCAGTGTTTGTGGTGTTTGTTACACATTAGGTACTCAGAAATGCAAATAACATTCAGGCAGTCACAATAAAGTCTGCAATAGAAATGGAACTTAGTTTGTGCTTCTTGAGTCCATGTTATTGCCTGGATGCTACAGTACTGCCCATCTTTTTTATACTGCAGTTGCATCTTCAAAAATTATCTCTAAATGAGGACGTACTAGCTATTTGAGTTATTCAAATGAAAAAGATGAAAAGAATCTGCTTGTTACTAAATCTCATCCTCAATTCCCACTTTCGGTAACTGGTAGACTTTAAAAGAGAAAAAAAAAAAAAACAAGAGAAAAATAATTAAGTGAAGTTTATTTGTGGTGCTGGGTAGAATTTAATTTTCTGTATTATGGAAAATGTAAACATATGTATTACAGAAACATTGCAAAATTTTGCTCTTGTGAAGTGAGATAAACCTCGAATGTTTTAAAATTTAACCCAGAATGAAAATGTGAATAATTCCTTTAATTTCTGAAACAGAATTTCTTTGAAATGACACAAGTCACTTATACTGGTATGGGACAGTTTTTCCAAAGAAAAATTTCTGGTTGTTTTATATTAACATTCCGTCTTCCTGAGACCCATGTAAATTTCTTCAATCAAATCTAGAAACGAGCAGCTATTCCATATTTATGAAATAGCTAGACTCCATGAAGTGTAAGGCTTGCAGGTGTGAGCTTTGAGGTGTGAGCTGTTGGCAACTGTTACTGTCTTTCAGTTTAATAAGACTTTCTCAGAAATGAGCAGAGTCTTTTCCAGGGCAGAATATAGAGTTTCTGTCAGCCCTGTACAAATAGAAGTACCAGTCATTTTCAGAGAAAATTGTATTTCACGTGAAAAATGAAATAACAAAACGCTCATTAAGGCTCATGTGAAATCCATTGAAATGACCCAAGAAATTATAGATCCGCAAGCAGAATCCCATAAAAATTTTCCCATTTTTCATGTCTTAGCTCTCTTGTGTCAGTCAGCTTAGACCTCAAAACGCATTTCTGCTGCTTGTCCTGTTTCTTTTCAGAGATGATCCAAAAGGGCCAGTGTATTCAGTTTGCATGGCCAGGTTTTGGTGGCAGGACAGGGCTACAGGGGTGGCTTTTGTGAGAAAATGCTGGAAGCTTCCCCATGTCTGACAGAGCCAATGCCAGGGGGCTCCAGGATGAATCTACCACTGGCCAAGGCTGAGCCCACCAGTGATAGCAGTAAAGCCCTTGGGATAACATATTTAAGAAGGCAAAAAAAAAAAAAATTGCAGAGAAGTAATTGTGGCCAGAGAAGAGAGGAGTGAGAATATGTGAGCTAAGTCCTGCAGACATGAAGATCATTGAAGAAGGAGGAGAAGGATCTGCTCCAGGTGCCAGAGCTGTGATCCCCCTGCAGGCTGTGGTGAAGGCCATGGTGAAGCAGCTGTGCCCCTGCAGCTCACAGAGGGCCACAAGTGCAGAGATTCACCCGCAGCCCGTGGAGGAGCCCCACGCCTTCATGAAGTACTGTACCCTGTGAAAAGGGACCCATGCTGGAGCAGTTTGTGAAGAACTGAAGCCCATGGGAAGGACTCACACTGGAGAAGTTCATGGAGGACTGCCTCCCCCCAGAAAGGACCCCACACTGGAGCAGGGGGAGGACTCCTCTCTCTGAGGAGGATGCAGTGGCACAAGTGTGTGGTGAACTGACCAAAACCCCCATTCACCATCTCCCTGTGCAGCTGAGAGGGAGGAGGTAGAGAATTGGGAGTAAAGTTAAGCCAAGGAAGGAGTGGGAGGTCAGGTGAAGGGGTTTTTTTCAGCTTTTGTTTTACGTTTCATTATTCATCTCTGATTTTGATGGGTAATAAATTCAAGTAATTTCCCCAAGTGGAGGGTTTCTGATACATAGTAATGACTGATGAGTGGTCTCTCCCTGTCCTTATGTCAAGGCACAAGTCTTTGATTATATTTTCTCTCCCCTGTCCAGCTGAGGACAGAGTAGACAGAGCGGTTTTGGTGGGCACCTGGCATCCAGCCAGGGTCAAACTACCACAGCCTGTTAGACCAGTGTGGCAGCATTCTGCATGATTGGGATCCCTGCACTTTGGGGATAACTCACCTGAACTCTGTGCCTTTGAGTATCTGGATTACAAAAGAGCCATTGGGTAACAGTTACTTCTAATTGCTCTTAGCAATGGTTGGATCCAAAGTTTTAGAAAAGTGTGCTCCGCTAAGCTGCCTACATAAGCTCTGCTTTTTGTTAGTTTCATTAGCAGTGCCAGACGTTTAATGATTTGTTTGCTTCTTCCTCCACACATGTGCTTCCTTTTCATCAGCATTGGCACACACTGCACAGAGTGTGAGGAAATGCAGATGTCTGAGATAACTGGCAGTATAATAAATGGGAGTTAACTGACACTAAAATGGGAATGCTGGATGAGGAGATCCATGAAAACAGAGGAAGACTGACCTTCATGAAATAGTAATAATGTAAAAATAGAACTTCTTTTTCATGACTATTTCCTTTGACAGAAACTTATTGGAATAGAATTTATTTCTGGTAAGTGAGATGTGCAACTACCCAGTTCTGTAGGGATATAGCCTTTCCAGTGCTTTTAAGGCCCAGTTTCCCAGCTCTCTGAAAGTATTAGTCATGTGAACATCTCTAGTTTTTCCATGAGAGCACTCACCTGGTGTTCCTTCAAGTGCATCTAGTCCTTAATGTGCCTTTCAGGGCCCATATGTGCATGGTAGTGATGATCTGCCTCATAATTGGCTCTGTCTAGAATGGCCAAACCTTCTAGCACATATCAGTGGTCTGCACAGCAGAGCCAAAAACATCATTACATGCACCAATGCCCAGACTCTCTCACCCACTGCATGCTTCTTTAGGACTGGGAAAGGACAGGAACATGCATCAGTGACATCCAGCAAGGAAAGTGACTGTGACTGTGTGCTATATATGCCATGATTTTTAACAGCTTATGTAGACTGTAGTGTGTCAGCATGAGAACTCAAGCATGGCAGTAGAAGATGTGCTTATGCCTTAGCAATATTTAACTCTACAGTACGTAAGGGAGAACAAAGGAGAGAACTGTGAGATAACTTCGGTGGCGACATTGAATAAGCATAACTTTATGGAATAAACATGGTCTAGTGGATTCATGGCAGTGGATAGCTATAGTAGACATTAGCAGCATTAGTGTTTGAACCATGAGCAGCGCAGTGTTATGGTTATGGCAGCAAACTCCTGAATTGTCCCAATCCAGTAAGTCCTCAATACCCCACATTTGGCATTCTGGGTCCACGCTCCTGGCAGCTGATATGTTGAGAGGCCCTAGATGGCTGTTTATCAGTGTAACCATCAATTCTTAGATGCTGGGATCTTCAACACTGATCCTCTTCTGCTGATCCTACCTTGGTAATCTTTAAGTTGTCTTTTTATACCTTCAAGGAGCTGTGACCTAGGACCTTCTGTACTTTTCAGTATGTACTTCTGTAATCTCTCAGAAAGATTATTCATTGCTCCTTTTGAGTCAGTTCAATTTAAAGACAACTGGTCATTGTTGGTCACCATGTCCTCACCCTGCAGCCATTTTCCAGCAGTGACAGTTCCTTGAAACCATTTCTCTGTCCTCATGCCATGGCGGTCTTAAATGGCACTATTATTGCAGTATTTTCCTGTATTTTATTAATGACTTTCAATCAGAAACGTTAAATTACTTTATTTTAGTTCAGCATTTCCTGTACCGAGGTCTTGCATTTGTGACCAGCTGTTTGGTTAGTCCTTATGTTGCCACAGTGCCAAGTAAGTTTGTGCAGGGTTAGTGAAGTTACATCCAAGCCAGTTTTGACTTAGCAGTTCCTTGTACTTTGCTGTGATGATTCGCAGCATTATACTGAAGCCTTTCTTGGCTCAGAGAGGCCTGGCTCATCTTGGTTATTCTCAGCTCCCTGACACGTACCCAAGGCCCGCTTGTTGTTTACAACTCTGTGAGATACTCCTGTGCTGGTGAAGACCTTTCCATTTGTCTTTCTTGAGCTCCATGGTGTCCTCCCAGACCCCTTCCCCAGCCTCTCATGAGCCCTCTGAAAAGCAGCCATAACTTCCAGCATATTGACTGCTCTCCTCATTTTCTCTTTCTGCTGCTTTGCTTTATTCTCCTTTGTCCATTTTCTAATTTTTTAGGGTGTGAGACCTAAGTAAGAGAGGCCAGTTGGCCTTTATGGCAGGGAAGAGTCAAGGGTCCCTTTAATGTATTGGCATAGTGATATCCCCTGTTCTGTGGTGGAAGAACAGCACCCTGAGAGCGCTCGGAGCTGCAGTGCAAGACGGTAACGTGCGCTCTGGAAAAGCACAGCTGTGCTGTTGGATGCCACCTTCACCATGGGAGCTGTGGCTGCTGAGGGAGCACTCCTGTGTTGGGTGCTGGGCGGTGGGCATGCCCTCCCGTGTGCTGGGAAGATTGCTTTGGGAGCACTTGGGGACAAGGAGCTACTGCATGTATTTGCGATGACTGCTGAGGGCAGGGGAGATAACGGGAGCACTGCCCTCTCTGAAGTCCCCTTGCAGGAACACTGGATTGGAAATGTGTCTCCTTCATGACCTTGGTACATTTAGGCATATGATTTGGCCAGAAGGCTCTGATGTTTGGGAGCCCACACAGGGTGTATCCTGATGGTAAATTGCTTAACACAGCTCCACAGTGATGATTCTGGCAGTGAATTTGCTGGCACAAAGCCGCTTGTGCTATGGATTGAGTTGAGAGATGTAATAAGACTTCTTGGCATCAAACTGACCAATTTCTGATGGATTTCAAGATGGATATGTAAAAATGAGTATTCTGTGGCACAAGAACTTCTGCCAGCTCATGACTCAGGACCACGCAGTGACCTTGCATTCAGATATTAATGGCCCAATAGTGGTTATTCTTCAGCTAGTGGATAATAATTCCTCCCCCCTCCACCAACCCTGCTCCGACTGCTGGTGGTCGGACATCTGAACCCCTGTGCCGTGGCTGTGGGAGAGGGTGGCCTTGGCCTGTGCAAGGCTAGAGCCAGCAGTGACCATAACGGACATGACAGTCCAGCTGCCAGAGCATCCTCCAGAACCCTGCCGGGACAGCTGCTCAATACCACCAGTCAGACCACCGCCAGACCATGTAAATGGGCCTCATTTTTTCACTCAGAGGAAATTAATATAGTGGTAAGACCACCACATTTTGTTATTTTATCAATTAATATGATTAATTATAAACCATTTTTTTGCAGTTATTATTATAACCCACATACAGAAATACACAACGTGTTAATTATTTTAATTATGGAGCCTTAAAAATCTTAATATTTTAAAGTAAAATAATTGGAAGTTTGGTAATCAAGAAAATGGAAATTTCTGGTTTATTCCAGTGAATAAAGATAGTTTAGAAATGACACTAGCCCCTTAGAGGAATTGCTTATTCATTAAACACTATTAAAAGCTGTGTTTCACCTTTTGAGTGCCTAAAAAGAGAAAGTGAGGTTTAGATAATAAAGAAACTGGAAATCTACTATGGAAGTAAATTCTTAATCTTGCAGCCATTAGGAGTGATTATTGAGGAAGTGTTTATGTACTGCTATCAGTATATTGTATATAATACAGATTCTTAAATCTGTTGAAGAATGTAATTCATCATAACACTTAGTTTACATAATACAGGTGAGCTGATCAAAGTAAAAAATAACCCTGCAAATAAAAANTATGGCAGCAAACTCCTGAATTGTCCCAATCCAGTAAGTCCTCAATACCCCGCATTTGGCATTCTGGGTCCACGCTCCTGGCAGCTGATATGTTGAGAGGCCCTAGATGGCTGTTTATCAGTGTAACCATCAATTCTTAGATGCTGGGATCTTCAACACTGATCCTCTTCTGCTGATCCTACCTTGGTAATCTTTAAGTTGTCTTTTTATACCTTCAAGGAGCTGTGACCTAGGACCTTCTGTACTTTTCAGTATGTACTTCTGTAATCTCTCAGAAAGATTATTCATTGCTCCTTTTGAGTCAGTTCAATTTAAAGACAACTGGTCATTGTTGGTCACCATGTCCTCACCCTGCAGCCATTTTCCAGCAGTGACAGTTCCTTGAAACCATTTCTCTGTCCTCATGCCATGGCGGTCTTAAATGGCACTATTATTGCAGTATTTTCCTGTATTTTATTAATGACTTTCAATCAGAAACGTTAAATTACTTTATTTTAGTTCAGCATTTCCTGTACCGAGGTCTTGCATTTGTGACCAGCTGTTTGGTTAGTCCTTATGTTGCCACAGTGCCAAGTAAGTTTGTGCAGGGTTAGTGAAGTTACATCCAAGCCAGTTTTGACTTAGCAGTTCCTTGTACTTTGCTGTGATGATTCGCAGCATTATACTGAAGCCTTTCTTGGCTCAGAGAGGCCTGGCTCATCTTGGTTATTCTCAGCTCCCTGACACGTACCCAAGGCCCGCTTGTTGTTTACAACTCTGTGAGATACTCCTGTGCTGGTGAAGAACTTTCCATTTGTCTTTCTTGAGCTCCATGGTGTCCTGCCAGACCCCTTCTCCAGCCTCTCATGAGCCCTCTGAAAAGCAGCCATAACTTCCAGCATATTGACTGCTCTCCTCATTTTCTCTTTCTGCTGCTTTGCTTTATTCTCCTTTGTCCATTTTCTAATTTTTTAGGGTGTGAGACCTAAGTAAGAGAGGCCAGTTGGCCTTTATGGCAGGGAAGAGTCAAGGGTCCCTTTAATGTATTGGCATAGTGATATCCCCTGTTCTGTGGTGGAAGAACAGCACCCTGAGAGCGCTCGGAGCTGCAGTGCAAGACGGTAACGTGCGCTCTGGAAAAGCACAGCTGTGCTGTTGGATGCCACCTTCACCATGGGAGCTGTGGCTGCTGAGGGAGCACTCCTGTGTTGGGTGCTGGGCGGTGGGCATGCCCTCCCGTGTGCTGGGAAGATTGCTTTGGGAGCACTTGGGGACAAGGAGCTACTGCATGTATTTGCGATGACTGCTGAGGGCAGGGGAGATAACGGGAGCACTGCCCTCTCTGAAGTCCCCTTGCAGGAACACTGGATTGGAAATGTGTCTCCTTCATGACCTTGGTACATTTAGGCATATGATTTGGCCAGAAGGCTCTGATGTTTGGGAGCCCACACAGGGTGTATCCTGATGGTAAATTGCTTAACACAGCTCCACAGTGATGATTCTGGCAGTGAATTTGCTGGCACAAAGCCGCTTGTGCTATGGATTGAGTTGAGAGATGTAATAAGACTTCTTGGCATCAAACTGACCAATTTCTGATGGATTTCAAGATGGATATGTAAAAATGAGTATTCTGTGGCACAAGAACTTCTGCCAGCTCATGACTCAGGACCACGCAGTGACCTTGCATTCAGATATTAATGGCCCAATAGTGGTTATTCTTCAGCTAGTGGATAATAATTCCTCCCCCCTCCACCAACCCTGCTCCGACTGCTGGTGGTCGGACATCTGAACCCCTGTGCCGTGGCTGTGGGAGAGGGTGGCCTTGGCCTGTGCAAGGCTAGAGCCAGCAGTGACCATAACGGACATGACAGTCCAGCTGCCAGAGCATCCTCCAGAACCCTGCCGGGACAGCTGCTCAATACCACCAGTCAGACCACCGCCAGACCATGTAAATGGGCCTCATTTTTTCACTCAGAGGAAATTAATATAGTGGTAAGACCACCACATTTTGTTATTTTATCAATTAATATGATTAATTATAAACCATTTTTTTGCAGTTATTATTATAACCCACATACAGAAATACACAACGTGTTAATTATTTTAATTATGGAGCCTTAAAAATCTTAATATTTTAAAGTAAAATAATTGGAAGTTTGGTAATCAAGAAAATGGAAATTTCTGGTTTATTCCAGTGAATAAAGATAGTTTAGAAATGACACTAGCCCCTTAGAGGAATTGCTTATTCATTAAACACTATTAAAAGCTGTGTTTCACCTTTTGAGTGCCTAAAAAGAGAAAGTGAGGTTTAGATAATAAAGAAACTGGAAATCTACTATGGAAGTAAATTCTTAATCTTGCAGCCATTAGGAGTGATTATTGAGGAAGTGTTTATGTACTGCTATCAGTATATTGTATATAATACAGATTCTTAAATCTGTTGAAGAATGTAATTCATCATAACACTTAGTTTACATAATACAGGTGAGCTGATCAAAGTAAAAAATAACCCTGCAAATAAAAACACCTAAAGTATTCAAACCCGGAGTAGTTAATTGATTAGATCTGTCACCTCAGCCCACAAAAAAACCGTCTAGTATCATGATTTGGACAATCTGGGGTCACCTTAAGTTTGCACTAATAGAAAGAAAAAAGTATATGGAAGTAGCTGGCATTTGTGGATTAATTAGTTAATTAATTAGCATCATACAAGTAAGATCCTGATTCAGCAAAGTATTTTTTTCAACAAAACATATCTTTCACCATTGTCACAAAGTTGTCAGTGCAGGTTAATTGCACTTTCATGTATATAAACATCTTCCCAGAGGACTCTTTATTTTTGATAAAAATATCTTAAAGAAAGTAATTTTTCTGCTGTCATGCTTCAGACAGGATAGCATTATGCCAAAGCAAAAATGAGATTAAACTGTTTATATTTTTCAATCAAATTGAAGAAAACCAAATCGAGCATCTCTCATTTTTCAGCTTATGCATTCTTCAAAACAGGATATGTTTGCTCAGTATCTAGAAGAAAAGGGCTCTTGATCTTAATTGGGGCCTTTGGCTTCTATAGGAATCTGAGCTATTAGGGAACAATAGCCTACAAGACTGTTAGCAGTATCAGCAAGGACATTTCAAAGGCCATTAGTGCCAGTTAATGTTTATGTATCACATGAGAGGCTGCCATTACTATCAAGTTAAAAATGGCAGTAGCAAGATATTATTAAGCTTTTAAAATTCACTTTGCTTTTGTGGGCTAGGATTTTAATAACATCAAATTACTAGTTTACAATCTGAATCTTCTGATAATATATCGGATAGTACCTTGGTAGAAGTATGTGGGTGTCTAATGTCATTTCTATTTATCCTTTCCATCACCAGTGACCTGCAAACTCTAAACATAGAATCCTGTAGGGGATTCATATTTCAGAATAAAATAATTCTTGATATATGGAATCACTCTCTGCTCTTTAAGGCTGTATCTAGTGGTTTAGGAACTATCATTCAGGCAAAGGCAAAATGTTGTTCTTCCTGCAAAAGGGGCAGACAAATGTAGCATTGTTAGAGTTTCATCTCATGTGCTCTGTTTCTTCTTTAGTTACAGGAAATAGCTAAAATCATAGGCGTTGTGATGGGAAATTCATTTTAGGATGGACAATACAATGTACATAAAGATTAGAAAAAGGAAGCAAATATAAATTAATTCAAAGGTAATGATAATAAGTAAGCAATAATGGTAAAGTGATTGCCTATAAATAACAGTTAATCAAATACTGTTATGTATGCATATGTCATTTCATGTCCTTACTGTCACAAGCTGTTGATTCTGTAATTGCGTCCCTTCCGTAAGTTCTTCTTTACAGGAAAATGCTCTCAGTATTGTTTAAAAGTCTCCAGCTGGGCTACACCAAGCACATTGTTAGCTCAGGTTAAAGCGGGTTCATATTATCTAAAAATTTGCAAATCTTCCAATAGCCTTCTTTATCATTTTTCCAGGTAGGTAAATAAGTTCTCATGTTATTGATTTAACTCACTTGATGTCCCCATAGGGTGGACACAGTGAGGTTGCAATTGTTCAGGGACTTAAACTGAAGAATCTGTTGCCAGGCTGGGAAGATTCTGGAACGCAGATGCTCTGTGATGCACACATCATCCCTACTCTAATCAGGGTAATCACATAAGACTGAATTTCTTCATAGTTAGTGGGCTTATTTTATCGACTTTTTTTAGTGTTGGGTTCTTCACCTTCTGGTATGCTGTCTTTGATCCTTAGAAGAGTTTTCCTCCTTTCTTCCTTTTCAAGTTTTACTCACATCTCTTCTCTGAAGTCCCCTTTGAAGCAGCTCATGCCCAGGAATCATGCCTTGTTGGGAGAACCCATTTTGAGCTCTCTTTTTTTGGTAGCTAATATCATGGTTATTTTTTAAAGCAATCTTTTTTTTTTTCTTCCCTACCCATGACTTTTTTTTTTTTTTTCCTGTAGGGAGAATACGTAATTTCTTGAAGAACACAATGTAAATATCTGGCACTACAGACAGGCTGGGATTTATGAGAATGCTCAGCTTCTAGTTGATGTCACGACATGTGATTCTGCAGCCCTGAATTCATCCCCTCTACTCCCTATTTTGCTCTCAGTAATTTGTGACTGTGCCCTCTGTCATCATAACTGCTATTCTGTGATAATTGTAGCTTGTTGTAGTTAGAGTACTAGTGGCAGATAGGAGAAAACTTCCAGATTTAGACCTGTTCAGAGACAGCAAGCTAATGCGATGAAGGCTGAATTTATTATATTATTTATTGAAGGAACCTATTTTCCAGTTTTAAAGGGAAATGTCGCTCATCTGGGTACTTGATATATTCCAGTTACTTAATGAGGAATGTCCTGTGAAGAATGATACCATGTATCTTGTCCTTGTCTTGTTAAATGCATCACCCAGAGGCGTATTCAGAAGTCATGTAAATTTGATGAGGAGAAATTGGCTCCTTCTTTCTCCTCAGTGCTCCAGATAAAACAGCTGGGAGCATTGGATGTTATTACTAATAAAGGAATTGAAGAAGAATTTTGTCTTCATGATAAGCTAGCATAAAAGAAATAAAATAAATAAAATACTATTTAGCTAGAGGTTTATGCAAAACTCATAACTGCAGTATCTGAGTATCTGTTTAACAATGAAAGCTGTCTTGAAAATGGAAAGTCCTCTTATAATGATTTACAAGGTAGTAAATGAGCTGTTTCTTGCTAACACAGTGCCCAGAAATATAAGCCTGCACATAGCACAGCAGACTAGCTTGGGTATTGTATTCACAGGCTGAGTTCCTGTTGGAGCAATATTAACCCTGAGAGTAAATAGCTGAAACTGTTAACTCAGAGAATAAGTCATTAAAATTGCCATTGCATGAGGTGGCCTCTCGTTAGTGTACTCCAAGGTGGTCTACATGGAAGAGTTACCATAGAATGGTGAACTAGGCTATGAAAGATGGCTTCCCAAGCAGGTTTACCTTTAGGACACCCTGAAATGTTTTCTGTCTTTTCTCTCATAGTCTGAAATTCATCCAGCTTCCTCAATTTTTCTTCTTTGAGTTCAAATTAAAAGAGGAGATATTAATTATAGAAATAGCTTNAAAACAGAAAAAATTTTGAGAGTGCTGATTTGTATATAAAGTATATGAGTAAAAGTCCATCTTTTGCTGTGATTATGTAATGGCTTTACACGAGATATTTTCAACCATTCAGTGGAAGTTTTTAAACTGGAACCCTGACGTTAGTCACATCATTTTTTTACTCTGAAATAGAGATCCAGTAACTACCAGGTGAATATAGGATTTCAGCTTACACAGGATGGTCCAAGTGCAATGACAACAAGACTTAATGCTAGAGTCTCCTGAACATTTACTTTTCTCAGTTGGGTGTTGAAAGGAGCAATTACTTTGTGAAACTCACCTAGATGAGGAAAAAAATGCCATATGTCCTAAGGCTGATATTTCCCATGATTGGAATTTTGTTTTGTCAAAAATATTCTTTAACACCTTTTGTTCTGGCTTACAGAAGTAATGTATTTCTCCTGTCTGTATTCTTAGGGAAAAAAAAAAAAAAGACAGTGTTCCCTTACTTTGGGACTGATATTGGATGATACTGTATATAGAGCAAGTTTAATGAGTTCTTTTGAGGCAGTGTAA
>VYZR01077634.1:17076-27855 GCA_013400675.1 Oxylabes madagascariensis | reverse complement strand
CAGGCTTAACCAGGAGCAGAACTCCAAGCTCCAGCAGCAGAAAGAACTCCTAAACAAACGCAATATGGAGGTGGCCATGATGGACAAGCGAATCAACGAGCTGCGTGAACGACTGTACAAGAAAAAAGTTGAGGCACGTCAAAAAGAAAACATTCCTGTAAGATAAACTGTTAAAAGGGCCACACTTCAGTTTATCGAGGGCCTATAAAAACTACATAGAATCTCACTTTTTACCACTCAAGTAATACAGTTACACTGTAATAGTATCAAGTAATACTATGATAAAAGTAGCAGGTCTCTTAAAACTACCTTAAGGTTTCTCACAGATATCCGAAAAGTGTAAGACAGAATATGTTTCCTTTTATTTTTCTTTATGGCACAGACAATGCGATATTAAAAATCAGAAAAGTTTATATTTCTAGGAAGGAAAGTATGACTCCGTGCTACGTGTTTAATGAATGCATTAAAAAATTGGGGTTTATAAAATACTTATCTTCCAGTTTGGAAAAAATATCAACAGTTTGATAAAGTTAGGCTTAATAGTTGTCCGGAGCTTCAAAAAGATTTTAAGAGATGAATTCTGTATTTCCATATGTATTACTAGCTGGAGGTATTGCTTTTAAAAAACCCAACACAAACATATTTGATCTTTGAGAACTCATTTTAGACCATTTGCTTGAGAAAGGCACAGTAAAAGAGATGTTACAGAGATAAAGGTATCTACGAGAGATGTATGTGCTGTGGCTAAGAAATTTAATTTTTGAGGTGTTGATTTTAAGGAATAAAATTTGTGCTTTCTACTACATTTTTTTTTCTCTTTTTGTAGAAGCATAGAGTATAATAACTTAATTATTAAAGTGTCCTAGCTACAGTGCATGGTTCTAGATCATTAAGTTTAGACCTCCCTGTTCATGGGGAAAAGTCTAGATGAAGTGGACATTCACATTTCAATTTGTCTGATTGTTTTCAGTTGAATCGTATTAATGGAACTTCATCACCCCAGTCATCCCTGAGTGCTTCAGGAAGGGTGGCAGCAGTAGGACCTTACATCCAAGTTCCAAGTGCTGGCACTTACGCTGTACCAGTAGATCCAGTTAAGCCACAGTCTCTCACCATTGCTCCTAACTCAACACATGGAAGATCAAAATCTGGTAAGTACTTGTGTGATGTTTATCAATACATACGGTTTGAAAAGGGGCAGTAAAAAAAAGGAGTAATCTTAGGAGACCTAGCGTTGGCATAATTGGTGCAGGGGAGGAGGCAAGTTTCAGATGTGTTAATACTGTTCTGTGAATTGGACATCAGTCATTTGATTTGTGGCATTTTTGCTTCTTTCCGTGAATTTTTCTTTGGAAATTGAGTGTTTTCTTTGAAAAATTACTGGTACATCTCTAAGAGGAGCATGTTTTCTTTGCAGATTCTATGTTGTGTCTTTTATAACTTTTTCAATTAGTCTGTGTGTTTGAATATAATAACGAAATCAACTTTGTGGAAAACTGTATTATAAACTATTTACAGTATGTTGCTTTCTGTCACGTAAAACAAAGCTAGTGAGTAAATAATAATATTTCCCAGAAGGAGACTAAATAGGAAAATAGATAAAACTATGAGAGGTTTTTGCACCGCGATGAGGGAATTTGTGGTCCTTGAAGCATTTCTGAAATGGAATAACCATAACATTGGTGCTGTTTACTTGTTTCTGCCCTATTTAGTGAAGAAGCTGCCCCTCCAGAACTGCCCAGAACTTTGTGTCTGAAATTGGCTCCTATGTCTCCCATCGTTTATAATTCCATCTACAATACAAAAAGAATAATTTAATTTGTGTTGGAGACTGAAGGAAGCAGGTCATGTTTGTGCCTTAAGTTCTCAATTCTAGCAAATCTCACCTGTCTGCTCTTATCTTAGAAAAATCAGAATTTTTAAGAAATTACAAGCTGGGAAAATACATATATTACAAATAAAAATGCACAATCCCATTGGTCTAACCACAGGATTTATTTTACCTGGTCTCCTAGGAGACATCAAAAAGGGGATGAAGAATGACTAGGAGACCAAAGCTGCTGCAATATTCAGATACATTCAAGTACTTAAAACTGAATATTCCAGCAAAATTTGCATCATGCTTTCCAGATGGGGAGGAAGAGATGCAGAGAAGACAATCTGAACTGCGTCCCCCGCACTCCTCCCCAAAAAAACAAAAAAAAAAACAAAAAACCCCAAGGTCAGGAAGTGAAACTGGCCGAACAGAACTTTAAAAAGGACTCAAATGTTTCCCATTGATATTAGTGATTTAGCAATACCTTTATCAGCTAAAAGTATTCAAAATCTGTACAAACCCCATCACTGTGGTTTTATGGAAAAGTCTCAAGAATATGGAATGACTTAATTGTGGGGTGAAGGTACAGATTTGCAACAGATTTTGTTTTCAGATTTGTGGATCCTTCTTCGACATATGGAAAAAGACAATTCCTAACTTTTAAGTTTACCAACTGAAACCCACAATTTTGTAATACCAACCTTCCAAAATATATATATCCACTTCTAGACCTACCTCGGGACTTCTAATATTATAAAAGTAATTATTCTGCCTTAGGACTGACTTTGTATTTATTGTTTTGAAGGTACTTGAATAAAGTTCTGTAAAATAGATTTATGTAAGGAGAAGCATATATACTCCCAGGAAGAAAAGAAATTGAGAATTTATTTCAACTGTCATGCTTTCATTTCTCATTATCTGAGTGTTCCTGTTCTAATGTTCTTCATTGTCATTGTTATAATTTTTCCACCACTTTTTTTTCTTTCTTTTTCTGTGTAACTGGATCTGCCTTGGTGCGTCCGGTAGAGACAGACTGTGGGTGTGTGAAAAAATCTCCAGACACCTGGAAGGTTTCTGATTTAGACATAATAGTGGATCCTATTCTGTCACCTCCCACTTCTCTTCAGTCTGCTGTTCACAATGTCATCCGCCTGGCACCTACTCTGTTTGACACCCAGCACTGTGAGTCCGTAGAAGATCTCTAGCTAGCTAAGAACTCAGTTTTTAATATGGTCATCTGAGCTCTTGCACACAGATGCATATTAAACAGCATCTTTAGAACTTGTGTTGTGGTCTGGCATGTAGAGGATGCTGTTGAAATGTAAATTGGTTGAGAAGTTGCTTTTCATCTTTGAAGGAAACAGATTTGCAGCAAATTCATCCCAGGAGTACTGGAGTAGTGTACCAGGGATGAGTTTTCTTCTCTGAAAAACCTCAAAATTTTCTACATATTAGAAATTTCTGGCAATCACTAAAGCATGTTTTAGTATATTTTGGATTGGACAGATGTATAAAATACAGGCTTAGTTTGAGTTACTTTGTGGGAAACTTCAGGTTTCCGTGTTGCACTGACCCCGGAGTTGGGATAAAAGCTCACTCTCTCCGAGTCGATACTCAGTCTTGCTGCCTTCCATTGGACTTGGAGCGTGCTTCAGTTGCTATAGTAAATATCCTGGATCCAGACCTACAAAAATTTTAGGTGAAGTCAGCGAAAATGCACAGAACCTTCTGTATGTGCATGTCACTGTCTTGTTTATGTAAATGCACAATGGCCTGGTGAGAGCTGAGATACACTGGGTGTTACATATACAGGCACAGGCAAGAGGGTGCATTTGGAGGGGAAGATGGAGCCAGCTGGCTGTGGGGGTGGCTGAGAGCAGGAGCTGGGGTGGCCTTGTCAGGAGGGCGTTGGCATTAGATCCCCCTAGAGCAGGTTGCTCAAAGCCTCATCCAGCCTGGCCTTGAACACCACCTCCAGGGATGGGGCATCCACAACTTCTCTGGACAGCTTGTGCCACTGACTCCTCCCCTCAGAGTGTAGGTCAGAGAGCAGAGAGAGAGTCTGAATTTACTTCCAGCCTCAGAATTTGGGGATAAACATGCTGATTACAATAAGTTTTTGTGTATCTGTCTTTCTAATAGCAAAGTGTTGAATTTGCAGGTAAGATGTTTAAATTTGTCACGTCTTTTGCTGTTTCTGTAAGTGCTTTCCTCATAACTAAACTTACAGATCCAGATGCTTTCATGTTTAGCATGAATCAATTATAACACCTTTCACTGATCTTCCAAACAAAGGTTTTACTGAACTGCAACAGGTACAGAATGTCTTGTGTATTTTGTACAGTAAGCATTAATTCAATGCATAGTTGGAAAATTTGCCATTATTTAGGGCCTAAGTGTCTAGACACCTTTTTGGACTTGCTCTTGGTAACCAGATGATTAGAAACAATAGCAAACAAAACGCACAAAATTTTCAGCTGTTGGATAATGCCAATATTAAAGCTGGGCCTCATTACTTTACTTTCTGGCAGTTTGCAAGTGTGAAAAGTGATTTCTGGCCTATATACTGTATTCTCAATGTAAAAATATGCAAGTGTTAATCCTGTTTTGAGAGATACTCAACAAAGAGGGTAAGGCTCAAGGATAGAAAGTAGAGTGGTGATGGAAAATTCACTCTCATTAGAATGTTCCTATGCAGCCTATTTTGAGACTGTCTACTATACTAGACAGAGAATTCTAGAAATAGCCCTGCTGATTCTGTTTTCTAGAGGCTTAGAACTGAAATAGGAAACTTGGCCTCTAAATATCTGATTTTCATTTGATATTGTATTACTGTGGGGTCCAGAAATCTCATTGAATCTCCACACATGCCCAATCCCCCTCCGTTTTAGGTGCTATCCTATAGTAAAGTCAATTACATGTTACACATCACCTTTACTGATTTAAGTGCTTCACTACAATTACAAGCCACAGGGATGGAGGAATGATCACCAGTCTCCTTAGAGAAAGAGATGCCCGAAGTTTAATCTTGTAAAGGCAAATTAAATCCTTAGGATCTAACATGGGACCTATTTAGTTACTATAAATCATATCTAATTCTTAGGCTACCTTAACTCTTTTGCTTACTTAGAGAACTGAAACTAAATAGTCTCACACAGTTAATAAAGATCAATGCATCTAGGATTTCATTAAGGATTTGTTGCCTCAGCTTACGTGCAGCTATGCATGATTTTTTGCATATGATGACAATAAAAGCCCATGACTTGTGTCTTGACACTGAGTTACAGTTGTCAGCTGACTTCAAAAATTTAGTTAATATTATATCTCTGGGGCAATTCTAATCAGGTGAGTATGCTGAGGAAAAACAAAAGGTGAGTTAACCACCACTTCCAGCAAAGGAATGTGTGCTTTTGTTCCACCCTGCTGTTGAAAGGAGTTTTTACATCCTGTTATGGGTGAATGAATCTGGTAACCATAGTTTAAATTTGGAGTAAGTCCACTCGGGGCTTACATAGACTTAACATTTAGCGTAATTCAACAGTGTCTCTGGATAGTACCCAAAGAATTGTGTTGATGAAGTGTTTCTGTACGGATTGCTACTCTGAATTTGTTTGCCTTCTAATAGCAGAATATGCAACATTCAAGCCAAAATTTTAATCACATTTTTTTCTATAGAAATTTTCAGTGCAATTTCAATGTTACAGGGTAGTGAACAGCGCTTTCTATGCAGTGATTTGGCTTTCAGTATTGATTTCTGAGTCAAATATTAATAATGATTTATCTCACTTCTAGAATAAAACTAATCCCACTGTAATCTAAATTGTTTTAGTTCACGTGTTGTTTTGCTTGTTTGCAATGCTGGTATGGATTATCTTAAATCTAGTATTTTTGTCTGTTTTCAAGCTAATGATGGAAATTGGCCCTTACTGAAACAGAGCTCAGCCCCTGTGGTAAAACCCCCTCAGATCTCCAACACAGACTGGAAAGAATCGAGCATGGATACTGCTTTAAAACAAGGAACTATATCCAGCCAGCCTTTGCCAACTTCAGTATTAGGAAGTACTGATAAGCTGGTGGGTTTCATCTGTGACGTATTTATAGATCTGCTTTGCTGAAATTATGAACCTTTGGCTTTCATAGCTGAACTCACTTCAATTAGATACACATTCTGTTTCCCTGCTGCTGTTTATTTTAAAAGTCATAAAGAAAGTTACCTTTGTATTTCTTCCGTTCATTTCTGGTTTTCACATTAAAATGTGGGGGTTTGTTTCAAGTTCAGTACCTTGTATTCCTTCCTGTTCTTCTTTCTTCCCTTCTAATCTCCCCTTTTCACTCTTGGCTTCTCCAAATCCTCTCCCTCTCAATGTTTTTCTATTTCATATCTTTGTTAGTCTTTTTCCTTTGTATAGATTATTGCTTTTTCAATGTACTCTTTTTCTCATAAAAATCTTAAAAAAGAAGTCATTAAATCCATCCTTAAGTGACTCCACTAGTGGTATATGTCTGCACTGTTGTGCTACTACTTTATGAATTCTTTAAGACTATAATCTCTAAAGAATAAGGACTTGGTCTTCAAGCTGTTTTGGTAAACTCTGACAGTATATGTTGTCAAGTACGTTATCAACTAGACTCTGAGATCTGGAACCTAGAACAAGTTATTCAGGCTTTGCATGTATGCAAATGGTTTTGAATTGATATGAATGTGTTACAGCTGAAGGTGCCTTTAAACAGTGGGCTTTGTCTGAGGTATGATGAGATCCTCAGATAAACTCAGGCAGAATCATATCTAGTGATAAAGGAACACACATTGTTTATGTTGACTCCTTTGCTGTCCCACAAGATCACTTGTATGGTATGTTGAAAGAGGGATGTTCTTGCTCAGAAGTACTTTATTTAATTAAATGGTATATACTATTTGTTGTTCTTACACAGGGTCTTGACCTGGGGAAGGTGCCGCCAACAGTTCCTGGTGTAAGCAAGCAGTTGCCTCAGAACTATGGGACCTATCCAAGCCCAGTTCCCTTAGGAACAGGTTCTACAAACTCTCTAGAAAGAAGGAAGGATGGCAGCCTGCCCAGACCTGGCACCAGTATAGCAAATCGGCAAAGGCCGGTTCCGCTCCCGCCGCCCAGCAACGTGCACCAGCCCAGCTCTTCACAGCAGATCCAGCAGAGGATTTCTGTCCCTCCCAGCCCCACATATCAACCCTCCGGTCCCCCCTTGTTCCCAGGAGGAGAGGGCAGGCCAGAACTGCCTTTGACTGTGGCAATCAGACCTTTTCTTGCTGATAAAGGATCCAGACCCCAGTCTCCCAGAAAAGGGCCACAGACAGTGAACTCCAGTTCCATCTACTCAGTGTATCTTCAGCAAGCAACACCACCAAAGAATTACCAACAAGCTGTGTACAATACTTTAAATAAGTCGGTAAAAGCAGGTAGAATATTTTCCTTTTTTTTTTCTTTGAAATACTCTAAGATCTACTTGTTTGGCTTAGTTGACTTCCCATATCGGTTTGGAAAACTTGTCTAAATCTGTGAGGAAAGTTTTTTTTGTGTATGCGGCATAGCAGCAAAATCCTTCAATATATTTTTGAGGTTATCAGTAAGTATGCATTGATTTACCTTTTTATTTAAAACAAGATGCAATTGGAACAATATAGTGTGGATACTTTACCAATACTTTGATAAATAAGTTGGAAAAAGTGTCTGGAGAAGAGAGTTTTTGTCCACTTCCTATCTCCTCATGAAAGAGGAAAAACATTGCAGATGCTGTTTATAGTTTATAATTGTAAGAAGCATCCGCATCATCAACAGGTATTTGTTTCTGCTTTGACAGTCCCCAGAACATTATTTTTTTTCTTTCTATATTAGTGTCAAACAAGTAGCAATAGTTTATTTTAAATATTTTATTATGTAATTTAAGAACAGCTCTTCACTGTTTTCCATCTTTCTTTTCTTCAGTTTATGGAAAGCCTGTATTACAGTCTGGTTCAACCTCTCCCTCACCCTTGCCATTCCTTCATGGCTCTTTGCCTGCCCAGTCTCCCTCACAGCCACAATCTCAGCCTCAGACTGAGGTCACTGAAAAAGATCAAGAGCTGGAAAATGCTCCACCACCCAGTGAAAACAGCAATGTGGAAAACATTCCCCGTCCTCTCAGTCCTACTAAGCTCACCCCTATTGTGCACTCGCCCCTTCGGTATCAGAGTGATGCTGACCTCGAGGCTCTGAGGAGAAAATTGGCCAATGCTCCAAGGCCATTAAAGAAACGCAGCTCCATCACCGAGCCAGAGGGCCCGAGTGGACCAAATATACAAAAATTATTGTATCAGCGCTTTAATACCCTGGCTGGAGGGATAGAAAGTGCTCCTTTCTATCAGCCAAGCAATCCACAGGACTTCATAGGCAACTTAGCTGACGTTGATAACGGGAACGCCAGCACCAATGGCAATATTGAAGAACCAATCCCCGTGCAACCTACAGTTCCTGTCCCTGATGAACCACCACCCCCTTCGTCAGATGCCAATGATAATGAGTTACCTTCTCCTGCTACCGAGGAGCTGATAAGCACTGAAACCACAAATCAAACATCTGAGACAACTGAAGACAACAACAACAATCTTGCTATAGTTCCTTCTACTGAGCAGTCACCCAGTCCCTCGCCAGAGGTCAGTTCTCCAGTAGAAGATGAAGCTCCTTTGCCACCTGCTCTTCCTCCTCCACTTCCTCCAGTAAGTTACAAAGCAAAAGAACAACTTTGTGAACTACAGAATTAGCTTTGTGCTTAAGCATAACTGGAATATGGTAAGCTTGTGCTCAGTGGTATCTTTGCACTGAAGGTCTCATGATATTAAAAGGAAAGAAAACCAGGGGGAGTTCCAGGAAGAATTCTGGTGGATTCATTTCTTTACTACTCTAGTTGCTTAATAAGGAAAATATGCAAACAGGTAACGGGAGGTTGTGTATGTATTTTTCAACTTTTTGGAGGTTCTTGTTGTAGAACTAATTCTGGAATTGGAGATTCCATTAATATATATAATTTATTTTTTTTTAATTTGTCTAGTCCTTCAAAGATAGCTTACCCTTAGTTTCATACAAATAGTTAGGTCAGTGGGAAGCTTTTTAATTTGCAGGCAAGCTGAAATAGCTGTTCTGGGGAAACTGCACTCCTTTTGCCCTCTCAGAGGAGATGGACCAGGGCTAACTCCAGCAGCAGCACAGCTGGCTCGTGATAGCAGAAATGTTCTTCTATGGGCTTGTCACATACTTTGAATTGCTTCTGAAATCCATCCTCCAGCTGTACTAATATCTTTTAAATACTTGCCATTACCAAAATCTACCACATTGGGAGAATTGAAAAATACAGAAAAAAATGAATTATTTTTTTCTTTGTTGTTGTGATATCACTCACTCTTTGAAACCAAGGTTCATCCTCATTTTTTGATTCAGGTGGGAACCTTGCATTCCTCTGAGAATTTGACTGCAGTGTGCACAAGGCTTTGTATGGTTTTCCATGAACCTAAGGGCCAGGATATTTCTGGGAGAATTGGATATGCTAGCAACTAATATTATTCATAATGTGAAGGGTTTATTTTCCAAACTGAAATAGCCGTCATCATATTTAGGACCATAAGTGAAAACAGATCCTACAGAGCTAAAGATTAAAAGCATTCTATAAAAGCTGTAGTTAATAATAGATTCTTTTTTCCCCAGAAAGTGACAAGGACACATGTAAGAGATTCAGAATATTCTCAAAACACATTTAAATGTGCTTCAGATCTTGAAAATGCTGCTTCTGATAACACTTGCTAGAATGTCACATAAAATAGCTTTATGGCTCTGTATTTTTTGTTCCTGCAACAAAACTCCCAACTTGCCAGGCCTGACCTTCAACAGAGACTCCTGCTAATTCAAGGCATTGATCCTCTAAGTACAGACTCTGGCTTAATTGTGTGGTGCTTTCCAGGCTAAGCAAAAGTTTTCACAGTGTCTCAGATAATCCACCAGTAATATGCACAGCTTATATTAGATACAATTAAGATGATGATGCTTAAAACACTGACTTAAGTACTCCATTCCTTGTACTCATTATCTTTAATTAGAAGCTTTAAAATTATATTGGCTTGCTTTTTCAGTTTTTAACTGCATAAAATGTAGTAATGTATCAAGCTTTTTATTTAGAGACTTCTAAACAAATGATTGCATAGTTCTAAATATCATTTAAGGAAGATGAGATTCATAAATTAATCATTTTTCTACTTGTTCAACCTGAAATGATGCCTTCCAACCTTCATCTCTACTCAGACAAAACGTACCAACTTGAAGAAACCCAACTCAGAAAGAACAGGCCATGGTTTGAGAGTGAAGTTCAATCCCTTGGCTCTCCTCCTAGATGCTTCTTTGGAGGGTGAATTTGATCTGGTACAACGAATCATATATGAGGTAGGCTTTTAAACAATGGAAACCTCATGCAGTATTCAGGAAAAAGAAAGTGCTGAACTATTTTATGTTTTCAACAGGTTGATGATCCCAGTAAACCAAATGATGAAGGCATCACACCTTTGCATAATGCAGTGTGTGCTGGTCATCACCACATTGTGAAGTTCCTACTCGATTTTGGTGTAAATGTAAATGCAGCAGATAGTGATGGGTGGTAAGTGTCAAGATTTTTAACCTGCTCTGGGAGAAGTACCATTTAGATGCACATTGAAAATATAGTTGAGACCTGTTTTGGGAACAATTTCCTTCCTCTTTGTCCCCAGCAAATGAATTCTCTCTAAGCTGTAGGTGGAGATGAACTCAAATGCAAGGTTACAGCATGTTCAGCTCCTGAGCAAGCACACTTAAACCATAAATTAGATTACAGTGTTTGATAATTAGTGGTAGAGTTGCATTTCTTGTTCATATGCTGAAATAATTAAACTATAAATAACAAATGACAAAAGTTAATTTGCTTAAGATTCT
>VYZR01077630.1:0-24627 GCA_013400675.1 Oxylabes madagascariensis | reverse complement strand
CCACATTTGAATTACAGCAAGTGTAAATGTTCAAGGTGAGGACTGTACAATTCATAGGCTAATGCCTTGAAAACAAAACAAAACTAGCCTTGCATATGAAATATTTTTAAATCAGGAGATGCCTGACTAGACAAGCAGCAAGTTTTCTCAGTATTTCAGCTTTACTTTCAAACATGTGTTGATATTTTTTTCTTTTAAAGGTAGTAACATATTCAGCAACAAGGCAGAGTTTTTATACAGGCTATCAAGACAACAGTCTACATTTCCAGCTTTCCTCAGAGCTGACAGGAGAAATTTTGTGTACTTCTACTAGGTAAGATTAGAGTCACCCCAGTCTCCCATAAGAATTCTTGCACTTAATGAGCCCTTCTTCCCCTTTTTGTGTTCAATCACTGCAGCCCAGTCAGAGTTCAGAAGCACCAGTGCAAGTAACAAAAGGCATCATTGATCAGCACCTGAAACAAGCAAAATACTTCATATGTAGGCAACTCTCCATTTCATTTGAACATCACAAAGTTAAAGATAATTTATTCATTTAGTTCAGTACAATGCAAAGTTTTGGAGTAGCTGCCCTATTTGCTTGTTTCTTAAAAATCAATTATGAAAGTCTTCTTTTGTGCAAATATTTTATTTAATTTCTTGCTCATTATTAAACTTAAATGACAAAAGACAAATAAATGCAACTTCCTGCTACTGGGGAACACTGCACTGATGTTTCATATATTTTCTTTATACTTACATTCTTACAAATTATGTATGTGAGAAGCAGATGATGAGCAGCAATTTGGCAATACTTCACCATCTGCTATTTGCAGATCTAGTCAAATTCAAAGTTAATTAAAGATTAAAAACAAGGACCGATACTGTTGAAGCAAAGAGCCATCTTCTTTCCTGATATGACCATAAATAAATAACTTGGCTAGGTTGTTCCCACTCACTCCAACACAATCATAAATCTGCAACATTATAAGGGCGACAAAACTTGCACTCATAAAATACCTGTATATCTTCTATTTTAATTGAAAAAAGATACTAAAATCACATCAGCTTTTTTTAAAATGCCACAATCACAGCAGGCTACGCGAAGACCTATTCAGGAAAAAGTCTTTCTAGCAGTAAGAAACAGAAATTGTAACTGCAAGACTTGTAGAAAGGGCTACAGAGAACATTAGACAGAGAAAAAAATTTAATCGGCTTGTAACATCTTTTACCTTTTATTACATACATATTTAAGCAAATAATAGTTAATTAAGGGTGAACGTGGAGTAAGATGATCCTGATGGGTCCCCTGTGTTACTACATTGACAGCAGGCTACCTTCTTGTCATCCAGTCTACATCTCCTATGCTGCTTCTGCAAGAACCAGCCCATATTAGAATACCACCCTCCCTCCTCGAGGATCCCAGAACCTCTTCTCTATGGCCTTACTTCAGCTGCCTCCCTCATTTACTGAACTTTTCTGACAGAGCTGGGAAAGAACATCAAAAAGATACAAAACTGGAAAGGGTGCAACAAGTCCTCCCAAGATGCTGACTCAGGTGTATGAAGCAAAGGTTCCTGCTGAACTCTTAAGAGCAGTAACCCAAGCTTGGTGTTTCAGAATGGGTGGGAAAGCTCTGCTCTGTTTCCTCTGCTACCTGAGCCCGCAGCTGAGCTGTGCCAAGTCTAAAAGCTCACCAGGCTGCTGCACAGCAGCTCACTGTGGCTGGCTGCCAGGGAGAGTAGGGCTGGTGGAGCTGAGCTCCCCGGGATGCTGGCTGCCAGCTGCCCCTGCCTGCTGCTCAGTGCTCCTCAGCCAGCTGGAGAGCGATCCATGGAAACATCACAACTGCCAAGGTGCAGGATGCAGGGGCACAAAAGAGACTCAAAGATGCAGAGCCAGCCTGGAGAATGTTGGGGGACAGAGCAGGAGCTGGCTATGAGCTATGGCAACCTGTCCTCTCCCCAACAACCAGAAACTGCTGATGGATTGAGAGATAATTACTGAAGAGTAATTATACTAGAAAAAGACTACTTCTGTAGATTGCAAACAATTTTTTTAAAAAATTAAATGTCAAAAATCAGTCTTCTTGCTTTCTCTTCCTCATTTTTGCAGCAGTAAAATTTTTCAGAACTGGTGTGCAAGCAGCATGGCATCAATCAAGTTTTGGTTCACCAGCACTTCACTGAAGCTTACCCCCTGCTACACAGGAAACAGGGCAAATAGGACTTTAGGGAGCCTGATTTGGGTTAAATACTCTTGTTTCAACTAAGGAAAGTTGAATCAATGGAAATTTTATGTCAAAATATTTAATTTCTAAATTAAATTATTATTCTTTATTTCACCATTGAATTCTTCCCCACTTTTAAAATATCTCTCTGTAAGAAGTAAACTACTGCATAAAATCAAAATGAACCCAGGAGTGCTTTAGTATTTCTAAAATTGCACTTTCTGCCACAAATATCAACTGAAAAGTCAGCTCAGTTGGTATTAGGTGTTGAGCTTAGTCCTGGTTCTTGAAGACTGTCATGGTCTAACCCCAGCTGTCAGCTGAAGCCCCACACAGTTGGGGCTTACTCAGTCCCCCCATGTCAGGATAGGGGAGAGAATCAGAAGAGTAAAGTGAGAAAACTCAGATTGAGACAAGAGTAGCTCAATAGCTAAAGCCAAAGCCACGCACACAAGGAAAGCAAAACAGGGAATTCGTTCACCACTTCCCATAGGCAGGCAGCTCTTTAGCCTTTCCCAGGAAAGCACAGCTCTATGACACAACACTAACTTAGGAACACAAACACCATCACTATGAATGTCTCCCCTTCCTCCTTCTTGCCCCTGCTGCATATGCCAAGCAAGAGGCCGTTTGGTGTGGGATATCCCCTGGGTCAGTTGGGGTCACCTGTCCCAGCTGTGTCCCCCTATTTGTGCACCCCTAACCTCCTTGCTGGTCGGGTAGGATGAGGCATAGAAAAGGCCTTTAGACTCTGTGCAAGTGCTGCTCAGCAGTAACGAAAACATCCCTGTGTTATCAACACTGTTTCCAGCACAAATCCCAAAACCAGCTTCATATCAGTTACTCTGAAGAAAATTAACTCTATCCCAGTAAAAATCAGTTGACCATTCCCCTCAAACTGGTTACCACACTTAGACACTTGGTGTATCACATCTAAGACCATTTTTAAGCTGTGTTTCCATTGCAGTCTATTTAGTTCATGCTGTCTCTGTAGAAGATTTCCTGAAGTGAATATCAATGATATATTAGAGAAATATTGAGTTTAAAAAAGAAAATGCTGATTGCATCACTCAAAGCATTCTCCTGACAGGGCATGATTTCAGCTGTTTTGCACAGTTGAATTTAAAAATATCCCGCAGTAACTTTTAAAATTATCCTTCTCACTGATATCAATTTACCAGGAGAGGTTTGAGGGTCTTCTGCTTTCTTGACAGACTTCAGTAAAATTATTGATTTCATTAGTCAAAGTTTTATATTTCTATTTCTTAAACTTTCTAATTTCAAAACATGCCTTGGTTCCAGATCCTCAGCATCAGGTTATTCCTCATTAAGTTAGCTACATCTCTGCAGCCTTTCAGTTTCTAAATACATTCAAGAGAGAGGAAAGACAGGTAGCAAACAGCACAAATTATTTAATGTGTACAACCCTGGAACATAATAAAATTATTGGATTGGTTGGATAGACCTCCAAGATCAAGTCCAATCTTTATGAGGCAAATTTGAGACATTACAATTGGGAAGGCTGTGATGAGCAATCAGTGGGAACACCATACGCAGCCCTGGTAACCTGCAATCAAGAAATAAACTCATACCTTACAGGGTTAGCAGAGCAGGGCTGTGATGATGACAACAGCAACCCTAGGTCTGTTTTATGAGAAGCTAAAAGAGTTTGCCTCCTTTGGCTAGGCAAAAATGAAGATGGGGGAAGAGAGGGCTCTGTTGTCCCTACAGCAGGCAACAAAAGGGGAAGAAATATGGGCTGGAGAGAAATATAGGAAATCTAGGCAGACAGTACTGACCAGAGAACGAGTGGGTATTAATTGGGTCATCAGTAAGACTCTTACCAAACATGAGCACTAAAGAGGTCTCACATAGTCTTTGAATCCAGGTAGACTAAGAAATAAATCTCAACAGTGTTAAAGTGGAGACTGAACCATTTCTGGAGAGGGCTGCAAGAATGTTAGAAGTGACAGATGAGTGGACTCAGTGCTCCAGGAGAGGTTCTTCCCCGTTCTGCAGTTCCCCCTTTCTGCAATTTTAAAACAAACCCTCCAGACTCCTCATCAGCTGCCATTAACTGCTCTGCTAATTTCATCACTGGTGTCATGCATACAGTGCTCTGATTTCGCAAACAAGCCCCAGAGTTCACATGAACAGTTTCCCAGAGGAATAGCACCTGCTTGTTCATTATCACCCAAGGATTTACATATGCACAAACACAGGGAAAAGCCCTAACAGCCATAAGGCTGGTAAGGCGCTGGAACAGGTTAGCTGTGCATGTCCCATCCTTGGAGGTGTTCAAGGCCAGGCTGGACGGGGCTTTGAGCGACCTGGTGTAGCTGAAGGTGCCCACAAGCAGGGGAGTTGGAAACAGATGATCTTCGAGGTCCCTTCCAACCCAAGCCATTTAAACTTTCTTTTAAATAAATTTAAAGGCAGCACTGCTACAACAGAAAGGAGAGGACAGAGGCTCCAGATTTAGAGGCAGGAATTTCTCTGGAAATCAACACTTACCGACGCAGTCTGGCTGCAGCTATACTGTCCAGCACAGGCACTCTTAGACAGCTGTCACTCTAGCAGCTTTACTTGGTAGTCGCTATCTTTATATTTAATAAGTATTTCCTATATATGATTTTAATAAATTCATAGTGTGGATACACATGCAATGACTTTATTTTTATATATATAAAACATTCTTATCCAAATGTTAATAAATACTTGGGAAAGCATTAATGTATAGTAACCTCTCTACTAAATACAAGGCTGAAGACTGTTCACATAGAGCTTTACTGAAAGAAGAATTCTTATGTTAGGTATAAAAGTATGAATAAACTATAGTTAGTTTTACAATGCAGTTTAAATAACATTATGCCCTGTATGCCTTTCCTTAGAGTGCTTTCTATAAAGGAATCCATTTTGTTGAGACACTTGCTTTTTGAGCCAGCAAGTCTCTTCTAGCTCAAAAAGTCAGAATTTTTCTAACCATTGTCTTTTTTTTTTTATTCATAATATATTACTCTCAGAGATACTCCTTCTACTGTTTCCATTATGAAATCCTGCTATGTGTTAGGTACCGGCACTTCAAAAAACTCATCTGATGTAAGAGGACAATTATTCCTACTTTCATTTTATCACATGGGCTATTTCTGCAATTTAACACACAGATGAAAAGTGAGCTAATGATCTTAAGACCAGCATTTTCATACAGGTATTTGTTTATAAAACTGACTGCTCCCAACTCGTATTTAAGTCTAACATTTTGGAATGTCTTCCACCACTATACACTTTGTCACACTCAACAATAAAAATAAAGAACATTTCAACAGATGTGCGCTTAATTAATAAACAAAACCAAAGCCCAATGTTCTGCTATTTATCCTGGGAGGATAAAAAACTCTGCATTGGATAGAAAACATACTGCCATGTTTCTCTGAGAGTAGTTAGTTTAGGGTTGGGGGTGTGGGGTTTTTGCTTTGTTTTGTAGCAACCTTACTTTTTTATCACTAAGATTCATTCAACAGTTTGAAGCACACTGAACACCTTGGGTTTAGGAAACACTAGTATTAAGTATTTAAAGACTATTCACGCCAATATTTTTTTTTCCTTTGTTTAAGCATTTCAAGTTCCCTAATATTTGAAAATGCAGGCATCTTAAGACTTTCCATTTGCTAGGCTTTTCTGTTGTTTCTTTTTTCTTAGCAAAGTATCATCACTATAAATATCTGAATTAATTCTAACTAAATTTTTAATAGTGGCATATACTTGAAACTGCATCACAGTGATTTGAGAGTTCACTTTCTGAGCTGAAATGCTGGTGAACCTTTCAGTAAAACTGAGGTGAGTCCCTTAATAAGACGGCAAGAAAGAAAACAGAAATTGCTCAGAATTGAGCATTTCTGTGTTTACAATTCACGTATTTCCTTTAGTTTCCCTTTAGTTCCTTTTTCTCCTTCCTTTTTCACTAAAAAGACTACACACAGATTTACAATAAAAGATTTTCCGTGTTTTGGGTTAAGGGTTAAAAGGATAATGGTTTACCAGTTTAAGAAAGGAAAACAAACCATATGTCTGCAGAACAAACTGAACAAGCTTCCTCTATATTCTCATATTTTGCACAGTTCTATGAACTAAAGCAAATGGCAAACCAAAATGATGTCCTGCATGCAGCTGCAAACAGTCAGCAGATACAGTTTTGAAGTCTATACACTGATCAAGTCTCTTCCGTGGGAAAAGTTTTTACAAAACATACAATAACAACAAAACCCCACAAAATAATGAGATCATCCAGGTTTGTTTCTAAATGGATAGGAGGAGAAGGGGCCTCCCTTGTGAAATACTTTCCAGCAAGGGCTGCTCTGTGCTACATATGACAAGGATTACAAAGGTCAAACTATACAGAAGTCTGAAACTAACAGATGGCATCAGTCTACTTTTTTCAAACTCAACAGGAACAAGCAAATCTAAGCTAGGAAAGCAAATACTTAAATAGTGCTAACAATTATCTGAGTAAAGAACGAACACAGATCAAAACACCCACACGTTCATGTCCTGGTACATGCACAGCATGTTACTGCAAATGTGACATTAAGAAACCAAGGGGGAAAAATTTGGTTAACTTTAGTTATAGAAAATATTAGAACAAATGCCAAAAGAAAGCTAAGCACAAGCACTCTGACAGTGAGACCGAGTAAATTTTAAGTATTTGATCCTGTAAAAAGACCATTCTGAAAAAATACATTTTTATCAAGAGATCACTTGCATCTTTTTCATTCCAGCACAAAGGACTATCATTTTTGTGAACTGAGGAAATATTTTTACATGTATTTTACATATCAAAAAAATAAGGTGGCAGCTTCACTACTGACTTCAGGAAAAAGGTAAATAGTTCCTTTATCCCTCCTTTCCTCAAGTTATTTCTAGGAAGTATGATGCATGAACATTCAACCCCCTACTTCTGATTTCAAAATGCATTTAAGCCTTCTACATTTTGAAGCAATAACATATTAATTTCATATTTTAAAGAATACAAAATAGTAAGCCAGTATCATCATAAAAACTCAGAATGCTTCAATTTTGTTCCAAAATATTTTGAGGCCAGATACAATTAAAAAGTGTAAGCCATAAAAGGCAGCAGCTCATCTTCTGTGGCCTTGAAGTAGCTTTTATTGACTCCATCTGGGGCTTGATGGGGTGCTGAATAATAAAAAAGCCATTATTTTTAGTTTCAGACTCCTACCACACTATCAAGTGTTTTTTTTTCTTTTAAATACACAAGGGGGGGGGGTGTTTATGTAATATCTCGTCTTACAGTTTTGAATTTAAATAGCTTTATTGTGAGAAGTCTGATTTGTATGTATTATCTTCCTAAAAATATGTTCACTGCTGTTACAGTCTGAAAATGCCAAGCCTGCCTGTGCAGAGCTTAGTCACATTTCCATCTCTCCGTGTGCCTTCCAGAGGCTGAGAATTACAATTCTGCCTAATTCCAGCCTTGGACTCTGCACTTGAAAGTTGATTTGCAACTTTTTGTATTTTACTGTTCTCCAACAGTGTTCTTAGTACATACGGACTAGAAACAGGCCAAAGAGCTACAACTGAGCTCCTACCACACTCACAGCAACAGAACTGTGCTGCGGGTGCAACACTGCCGAGCGTGAATGAGGTGTGCTAAACTAAATACATTTTGTACACCCCACAAATCGTCTCTCCTGAGGCCCAGCATTTCATCCCATACGTCTGCACTTAAGTAAGATGCCCCTCTCAAGCTAGAAGGAGATGTAGCTCCTCATTCCAAACACACAGCTCAGAAGGTTGCTTGAGCATGAGCAGAGCTGATGGTGCGTGTGGCCGAGTGCTTCATGTCCCTGGGGCTCGGACCCCCGGCCACCCCCACCACGGGCACACGGAGCGCCTTGCTCTGCCGTGCTGTTATGGCAGACATCACTGGGTGGCACTGTTAGACAGTGTTTGTGTCCCTGTCAAGGTAAGGAATATCCTCTCTCCCCACCTTGGCAATTTTTAGCAGCTGGTAGTGCATCTGTGCAGGTTTTCCAAGGATGCTGTTGCAAACGGCGGCAGCAGCAACAGCAGCACTGCTCTCCGACATCCCTTTTCCCATCACACGCTTGGGAAAAAACAGCACTTGCTCATTGAGGAAATGAAACCTCGTGCTTTGAAAAAATTCTAGAAAGCAGTTTTGCTTTTTTCCACCTTCACTAATGTAGGTGTACTGTTGTAAATATTTACAAGTCCTCAAATACAAAATAGTTGTGCTGAAATTCCAACATTATTCTCTATAATTGTTTTGTCAATAAAGTCAAGTGTCTCAACAATCTCAAAAGCTGATGTCTGAAGGGCTGAGGGCACTAGTACTACTAGAGATGCTCCCAGTCTTACTCCATCTGCACTTAAAAGCTCAATTTTGCCCAACCAGGGGAAACACTTAACAAGTATTTTTTATTGCTCTGCTCTTTAAGATGCTATCACAGGTTGCCCAGAAAAGCTGTGAATGCCTCATCTCTGCCAGGGTTCAAGGCCATGTTGGATGGGCCTTTGAGCAGTGCTGTCCCGTGGAAGGTGTCCCTGCCTATGGCACAGGGGTTGGAACTAGATGATCTTTAATGTCCCTTCCAACTTAAACCATTTTATAATTCTGTGATAATTCTTAAATAGAGGTAATTTAGTTGCAATTAGAATGCTTTAAGAAATTATTTATTAATGTTCTTTACAAGTTAGCTTATTTTCAGCAATATGTTCAGAACTGCAGTAAGATACTTACTGAAAGGTGGTAAGGGTACTCCTGATGGTCCAAAATGTGTGGGCTAACAATTATCAGAAATTGTCTGCAGGTTTTTAAACCTCCAGCACAAATTGAAAGGTTAATGTAATACTACAGGATGTGTAAAACTAGAAGCCGGTGCATTGATAATGAATACAGGGCTTCAAATACAGCTATTTGGCTAAAAGTAGGCTTGACTCACACAAAAAAAAATCAACTCTACAAATATGTCTGAGAGTCAGAAGTTAACTACTGTATTTCAGATTGCAGATGATATGTTAATAACAATGGCTAAAAGCTTACTTCGTACTATTAACTGTGTTCACATTATACAATTTCATAATCAAAACCAACAGTTCTGCAGAGAAAAGACCTCTTACTTTTCCAAGAAATAGCATGGGAAGGAGGTTGAAAAATTATGTCAAGAGATAGCAGTTTGACAGCTTACAGGTTTTCAATGCTGCACCATGTACAAGGAATTTGGAGAAGGCAAACACTGAATTCAGAGCTGCAGAGGCCTCATTACACAATGTCAGAGTGAAGTGGGGTATTAGAGATGTGAATGATGAGAGCATGACCGCCTTCATCATTTGAGGATTCCACCACAGCTCCCACCAATACATGCACTGGATATTACACATGGTATTCAGCTTCCACAGACAAAAATGGCAGCTTCTGGGTGACTTCCACAAAATCAGAACCTGACATCTTGATAAAACATAAAGAGGTTTGTTTTAAATTAAAAGAAAACTATGAACTTTCACACCAAAACTGATACAGCAATGAAAATGCAACCTTAATTCTAAAGGTTAGCTGACCCTTAAAATCTGTCTTATTCTGCTTTTTAACTTCACTCAAAGAAACTGAACAACCGAAAAACAAAACACATAAAAAACCCCAAACAAGAACAACAACAACAAAATCCCCCATACCATTGCTTCAATAAGTGGAAACTTTAGCTCCTCCAACATATTATCTCCAAACTACTTGGCATCTACCCCTTGAATAGTCATAAATTAGTATGTCATACCATGAATTCAGGAGTCCAGACCAGCAGCTTGCATCTCAACACCAACATGAGCTGCTTTACATGACACAATGCCTTCATTAACCAAAGCAGCTACAGTGAAGAGCTGCCTTTAAAGCACGTTGAAAATATTTAGCCCTCTTGCTTTTCCTCTCCCAACTGACAAATGTTTGTCTTCTGCTTTACATTGTTTTCAAGTTGGTCAAACTCACAAAATTTTGACTCCACAAAATTGTCATCAAGGACAAAAGGGCCACTAGCAGAAGTTTTTTAAAGAAACAAATATTTCAGATCTAATAGAATATATACATTAAGGGTCTATTTTTAAAATAGACAGATGCATAAGGAGACACCTTGGTTTTGTCAGAAAGCATTATTACCTGGTTTCCATACATTTTCAGGTCTCAGCAGGGAAATGCTGGCCTTCGTACCAATAAAAGCTGTGCTTTGGGTAGTTGTATTTGTCTCTTCTCTCCTTCATTCTTTACCTGTTCTTGAAGATATAAGATAAAAGTCTAACAAAACAATTTAAGAAGTTGCACTGCACATGGCCGTTATTCCCTGCATTTTAAGGCTTACAAAAACATCAGTTTCCTCACAGAGCAAAGGACTCGGCTGCAAAGTATGACTAATGGCCTAGGCTGAAGAAAGCACTCAGCTCCAAGCACATACTCATGGCCTAGTGAGATGAAGAGGAATTAATTGTTTTCCCTTCTCGGGATGGTTGCCAGACAGTGCAAGGCTTGCAACACATTTAAAATTTTACTTGACTTTAAAGACCAGTATACAAGTAGCAATAAATGAAACTCCCACTGATGTGCTTACTTGGTCCTTCTCCCTCCCTCCTCCTGCAATTCTGAAAACAAGTAAATTAGAATCTCAGAGTGATAGAGCTCTGCTAACATTTATGGGAATTAATACATTCAATTGAAGCAATTAGCAAGTTAAGAGACAAGAGTTAATCACGACTGGAAGTAAAAGAGCTTGAATACAGACTTCACCTTACACAAGTAAATTTTATTTTGATTAATTTAAAAGCAAGGCTTTTTTATTCTGACATTTAAAAAATACTTTTTTTTTTAAGAATATGCAAATTACTGTGTTAAGTGGTATAATCTACACAGCAGATTCTACCAACTTTCAGTCAGCAGACACCTTTCTTTTGCACAAGCGTAAACCACACAGGCGTTTTGCGAACTGCGTCCCATTTATCTCTCCTCCCTTGGGTACGGGCTTTTATTAAAAGCACCGAACTGTTGCCAGTGTGCTGGTTTAAACACCGCCACTAATTACACTGGAGATAGATTATTTCTTGTAGGGCAGACAGCCAGGGCAGGGTCCCCATGGGGCGACTGTATGTCCCTGTCGGCACCGGGGCTGGTCACTGCTTCTCCACACGGCTGGACTAAGTAGGTCAGCTGTCACCTGCGATGGGGTTCAAGCTTCTGACACAAGAGTACGTTATCAATCCTATCTCAGGATCAGTTTTCGACAGCTGAGACTGAAATCTCTTTGCCTCTAGAAAACCCCTGTGTATTTTTCAGCCAAGAAATCCGCTTTCTTTCTCCTTTGATTTTGTAAGGGAAAGACAGCAGCTGAAGAAGCGCTCCAGGCACAGCGTTGACCACCTCTTCCCTATCCACCTTTAGCCACCTGCTTTGCACAAGAATCAAGATACAAGAATACATCATGTCAAAGCAAACAAAAACTAACATACCCAATACTGTCAAATTTGAAAACACATCCTAACAACAAACATTTTTTTTCCTCTAGATCACTTTGTACCTCAAAATGGAACCAAACCAGGGAGGGAAGTAATACTTGCCATTTCAAGTAACTGCCTAAACACTTCTCCATTTGATACATATCTATAATCTTCTGATCCTGCCAGCAACAATAAATGTTATAACATCAATGAATAGTTTGTTTTTTAAAAAGCACCTCTCCCAAACTACTTTTTCCTCACCTGCATTTCTGAAATGCACAGGTCACTGTAGGTATATTATTTAAAAAAACACTAGTTGTCTCTGTGTTTTAGCTACAGTTTTATCCCTAACCTGATTTATCATAACCAATATCTCTAGAGCAAGCACTACCCTAAACTTGAGATTGCTGGACCACTGTGGGACAACAAACATGAAGGTGGACTGAAATTCAAATGTTCTGGCACTCAGACAAGTGAATTGAGAATACAGTTGGTCAAGTTCAGCAACTCCCCAGCTGTTGCTCCAGTCCTGCCATGCTGCAAATCAAAAATCATTCTGGGGTGCCCGAGTGCTGCTTTTCCTGAGTGGTCACTGTCTCACTGTTCAGCTCTGCTAACTGGGCTCAGGGCTCCAACAAAGGCAAACATCAAATACAGAAATCTGTACCCCACACCATTTAGAGGGATAGAATCATTCTTTGAAAAAAGAGAATGTCCATGGATTTGTCCACTCCAAATCCTTAGCTGCAAAACAGGACAAGGTGGCTTATCCTTCCTCCTCAAGTACTTTCCCTGAAAATGGGGTCCATACATACCTCTTGTCAAAAAAATATTTCCTTGCATACCATGAATAGGAATGTTTATTTCCCTTTTCCCCCTACAGAAAGCCTTTGTCTTCCTCATATTAAAAAAATAAGTGACAAACAGCTACATATGGGCTTCATGTACACTCACTTCCCCTAATGATATTATCTAATCATTGGATATGCAAAAGGAGAGATGCTGAGTATCCAAGAGGACCAAGCCACAGTAAGACACATATACCCCTTTGCCATACTTGCAATGAAGGCACATTTATTGTCAGAATGAAATTTCTCAAGTGCCATCCACTTGGAAAACAAGGAAATTAAAAAATCTTTTCTCTTCTGTTTGCTTCAAAAAGCTTTTACGTTCCACTTGAAAAGAAATACAAAAGAGTTTTCAGGACAGAAAACAGTGGGTGGACAGTTCAGAAATTCAAGACCAAGCCTGCAACAAGAGTTTTGAGACATTACTTCTTCAGGCAGTAAGAAGCAGGTAAGATACTACATCTTTGCACATATTCTCCATAAAAGGCATTTTACAAGCTCTCTCATCTCATCTGTAGTAAAGGGGTTTTTCCCTTCTTGCCATGCCAGCAGGAGACTGCTGTGCAGATGAGATGATGTCACCTCCTGGAATCCCCCTCAAGCCCTGCCAGCTCAGTCCTCCCAGTAACAGAGATACCGGCTATAAATAGTTATCTGGTGAAAACAAGGTTAGCTAGGGAATTGTGAGGAAAACAAGAAATGACAAAGATCTAAAAAAACCCACAAAACAATAAACCCCATATTTTAAAAGATACTGTTCTTCACCTCTGAACATCAATTATTAAAATTCTTATGAAAAGAAGAGAACACCTTTGCCATGTGATAACTCTACAAAATCCATCATCTAAATTTGCCACTCTTCCTAAAATGGTCCCAGAAATAGAAGCAATATGAACGTACACAAGCTTATAGTCACATAAATGTACTCCTGTCAAACGAATCTGCTATTCAGAACAATCTCTAACTAACAGGGATATTGCATACTGAGAAACATCACTCCATGCTTCACAACCTCAAAATACAAAGCTGTAGACTGAAAAGCCTCATTTAGGCGAGTGCTGTACTGTTTTCCCAGCATGGCATACATTTCAAACACTAGCTCTGCATGTCTTAAAAGAGTATTTCGAAAGTTCTATAGAACTGTAAACAAGGGAAAATTTCTCTAAAAATATATAAAGTTTTAGTAATTCAGACAGCCTGGAAGACATTCTGCAGAGAAGTACATAGAATTACAGGTTAAAAGCCCTCCTATGCAACTGTTTTGGTGATTACCAATTGTTGATAAGTACATGATATTCAAAAAGGGACTGAAAGTAAATGCCACTCACAAAGAATTTCACCAAACTTCTACCAGGCAGGGCGTCCAATTTGTAAGACTCTAAGACATAAAAAGATATACATTGAAAATACAGTGTCTCAAGCATTAAGTTTAAATCAGTGTATGAAGGCATGTGACATTTAAGTAGTGTATTTACATCCTGTAAAAGTAGCAGGCACTGCTGGTACATACAAGCCTATCAGATGCTAAGTAACACATGCCTTTCACCTAAGGTGAGAAGTGCTCAGAGTGGTTTAGGGGGATTTTCACAAGTGCTGGTGTGCAGAAATCCAAGCAGAGCCCTGCCTAGGCTGGCAAGAGAAAAGTGGTCTCATTTTAGTGCAACAAGCCTATGTCAGATGCATATAAAATATTTTTGAAACCTGAATTTACAACACTGAATTATTACTTCAGATTTTCAGGGAAGTCAAGTTCATCTCTGACACCATTTGATATTACACCTGCCAAATCCCTTGATGAAATACCTGCTGCACCTTGTGAGAGCAGAAAGTGTCGTAAAGAAATAAGAGAATAGACTACCATAAACCAATTGTCTTAGCAAAGATTTGGCAAAACAAGCCAAATGAATTAATGAGTTAGCTTAAGAGCACAGTGTCAGGGTAGTAAAAATATCCTCTTCAGTGCTGTACTGACTAAAGGAAACAGCTGTCTAAATATTTGAGTTTTTCTGAAAAAACATTACTATACTATAGCAAACAGTGAAGCTAATACTTTCACACAGTGAAGAAAAAAGTGACCAGAAGCAAAGGGAACCCTCACAGTGATGTTAGCTAATTAACAAAGCTATTTTCACTGAAGATAAACTGCATGAGAAACTTTTGTAGGTATTCTGTCAAGGAAGGAAATGAAATTAAAACAGAATAGGCTAATGCAAGCTGCTAAATGAAAGGTGTCAGTTCAAGTGAAACCAGCTTCACTGCTGACAAGGTGCACTGAAAGAGCTCATTAGAAAAGGACTGTCATTTTATCATTTAATCTGCATCTCAATGACTGCCACAAAACAGATCTAAGTCTACCTGAGAAAATCTTTACCTTATCAATTTGGCTCTGAGCAATGAAATGGAATTTCAGTGAAATCCTGGAACACAGTGAAGAGACTACGACATCAAGTGTTGTATCTCTGATCTGGAGCTGAGATACAGAGACCCTAATAAAGAGAAAATGTGGGGATTAAGACTAGTCCTCATTTCATGCCAGAAGTCATGCAGTATGAGTACTACCAGGTTCAGCTGTCAAATGAACAAGGTTTTCCAAAGTAAATGGTCCCTTCTCCACAAGAAGCACCCGAGTAAAGAACTAACAGCAGCAGCATGGAAATTACACTGTGCTAAAATAAAATAGTCATCTCCTGTAAATTATCCAGAACATGTCCCTTCCATACCTGACATTTTAATTTTACTTCCCTGAGAATGAAATGGCAAATGAAAGTCAATGTTTTGGGTTTGTACGCTTTCATTTGACTAAAATAAAATAACAGAGTTAGAAATTCCACGTTTGTAGCACTGGGACAATCACTTATGAAGTGACAAACTTACACAAATATTAGAGTGTTAAAATTTTAGCCCCTGCAAATTACATAATCAGAGTAAAATGACTAAGTATAAACATAATTTCACTTTTATGCACTTCCCTTCCCCCAAGAATAAATTAATTTCACAGAGGGCTCTGATTAATCTTCCCCTTACAATTTATCAAAATAAGCATTCTTCGCATTTGCAATAGCACCTAAATTGAAAGCAACTTCACTGAGCTCAAAAGCCAACCTCAAGCATGCCTCAAACTAGAAGTTCCATACCTTCTATAAGAACTATTAATTTTCTTTTCCCCAAAAAATGTCTCATTCCTCCATTTCTGTGCAAGTGTCAAGACATCCATTTCAAAATATCATATTTAAAAAGTAAAGAGTCATTAGGATCTGTAGGATCTCTCCCTCATCAGTGCAAGTGGCCCCTACTACGAGTCACATCAAAAGGCAAGTAAACCATTTCTCCAAGTCCAGTGCTCTGTGCAGTTGGATAGATCAGGACAGGAAAAGAAAAAATATTCTGACTCTAGCTACAACCTAGTACTTCTCCAAACACAGTAGTTAACATTTCAGGCTAGCTCAAAATGAGTAGTCCTGCCAAACACAGGGCAGAGGAAAGACTGCTTTTCCCTGTACCACAGGGCTGGGGAACAAGCCCGAGACTCAGGTAGGTCACTGCTGCTGAGACTCCCAGGCCACTACTCAGTGCATTGCTCAGGTACAAGAAGCAATTTAGCTCCTGTAGCACACAGAGCCTCCTGTAGGCAAATGTACGCAGCTGAGCAGCTAACCCTGTGTTGACACAGATGCGTACACTACAGCCTGCTTTGTTATTTTACCTGCTTCTGAGCTGGCTAGTGACAGTCCCGGCAACCATCCCAGCCTGTTCTTCCCAACTTGAGAGGTGTAACTCACCCTTGAAACACTGCAGAGAACAAGTGAGGCACGAAGAACCTTCCCACTCCAAGAGCCACATACTATAATAAGCCAAGAATTTTCAATAGTAAAAATTAGATATGGACTAGAAAAAGCTGAGAAACCCTGACTAATACCATCCCCTGCACACTCTGCCATCTTTAGACCATCTCTACCACGCACAGCGTAATGTCTCTGCAGAAGCATTGCAGGCAGCGACATGAACAGAAGCAGATATCCCTGGCTATATCAGTATAGCTCTAAGGCTGAGCTGACAGGCTCTCAGCAGGGTTAACTTGCTGCTCTGTTGCTGTCAAAGTCCAGCTATGACCTCCATTTCCATGCTGTACACCATGGCTAGGGGACCAAGGGGCTTCCCTACTTAGGCCAGCTTTTAATTGTGCATCTTTGCAATGGTGTCAATGTTTCATCTAGCTCTTGTAAGTCTCTGGAGTATTTTTTTCAGACTGTGAAACATATTTGTAATTGGAAAACTTTACTCTTGTGTAATCTAAAGCTCCACCAAAGCAAATTAAAATAATTTATTTTAGCTTCAGTAGAAATGAAGAATACAGAATAATTGATCTGTATCTTTCTTACACCATTTTTTTTATCATTGAAGATTCAGACATTCGCAAACCTTTTTGTTTTCTAGGCTAAAAAACCTCAAAGCCTTCACAAATTCCCTAAAGGCTGAGTTTTTCAAACCTCGTGTCCAAGCCTTGTTGGTGCCATTGAGACCTTGCCCCTTTATCTACCATCCTCCTTTAATTATAAGTCTAAACCAGAGGCTAAAAGCAGACTGCTAAGCACAGAAGAATAATTATCTCCTCTGCCATTTATCTGACATGTTTCATCACTTATACAGCCCTAATGAAATCTCAGTGTAATGCACACCACCCCTGACAAGTTCAGTTTGCAAAGCCACTGTGATTCCTGGGTCCTTCCTGGCCAGCAAGCTGCCTAGCTCATTTATATCTGTGCCTTTGATTTCTCCTAAGCATAACACTTTACAGTTGTCTTTATTGAATTTCACCTCATTGATTTCAAACCATTTTTCCAATTCATCATATGAAATTCTAAATCTGTCCTCCTAACTGTTTATAATCCCTTCCCGCTTCATCTTCCAAAAATACTCAAATTATCCTCTTCGACAGCAATAAATGAATGATGAATACTGAGAATATCGACTAGTAAACAACTTAAGCCAGTCTCCTCCAGGAATTAACTTAATAGTCTGAGAGCAAACAACTGAGCCTAGCTCAACATTTCAGATTGATTTCTCAGTGGACTGAAGCATTGCCTGTCATCACCCAGGCATTCAAAAGAATTAATTTCTCTGGCATCCGCTTTAACCAAGCTAATGTCATCTCATTTCTGTGAGTGCTTCTTTCCTCTCACCATTTGTAGATGGAGTTTTAAATGCTAACATTTAATTTGGTGGCCAGACTTTGAATAGGGACTATTTTTACAATCATATACCTATTAACTGCCCTAAAGAACATTATCATGGCCAAAAGTATGTAATTAAGGAGGAACCAAAAGATTAAATCAAAAAAGAAGTTATTATTTAAGGAATTAATCTAGCTACAGGAGCTGGAGACCCCTTGCCAAGTTTTCATACATAGGACAATACTTCCGAAACCATGTACTCCCCTAAATGGGGAAAAAACGAAAGTCACCCACGCTCCCCAAGCACATAAAAGACATAGATAATAAAAGTATACTAAATGATCCATGTGCTTCAAATAAAGCAGAAACTCCTATGTAGATTAGAAGACGATTCACTTGGCTGAGGAACTATTTCATATTTGCAAAGGCATACAAAAAAAACCACTTACTGTTTTAAGTCCCAAGAGCAACTATTCTTTAGCCAGAAAACTATGCAAGCTTCAATTATCAAAATAATTTTATTTAATTGAAGACCTACATCTTCAATTTAAATCACAGAACTTTGGAGAAAAATCCATATCAGCAAACTACAGTTTAATCTATCAAAATTCTGTAGCATCAGCAGTCAACTGTAACATGATACAGATCGCTTCAGCAGGAGAAGTGCCAGGCTTTTCAGGAGCCGCGCTTATCTTCCTGTTGCTCTGTCTGGCACACAAATGCTCAGTTCTTCCTTCAAATGCCCATTATTGGCACCATTTCTTAACTCTACAACCCCTTAGATTTGCTTCTGGGGTTAAAACAAGAAGATGATGAATAATATCCCTTCTCATAGCTCAAAACCTGATCTGTGAATTCCTTCACATCCTGAATTTTATACATTCAAGCATCTCTTCTTGAATCAAGAGAGCTTGTGAGGAGCCCAGCTGCTGGTGCTTTCTGCAGCCCACCCAGCATCCTGCAGCTCTGGCCAGGCCAAGGCTGCACGGCACCCAGGCATCCTGCCAGACACCACGCACAAGCTTCCTCTTGTTGGAAAATACAACGGAAGAGAGCCTGGCAGAGAGAAAATATGCTAGCCATAATTTCTCATCCTGAGATAGAGTCATGGTGTAACTGAAACACAGATGTGGACCTGGGAAGCTACCTCGATCCCACCGCTTTGGATGAGTCCAGACACAATTCATCTCCTCATTCTTCCACCTCACTACTAAATCTTCTCTGTAGTTTTGGAAACTGCCCAAAGAAGCCTCCAAAATTGAAAACCTAACTTACACGTCACATCAGTGTTTTTAACAGCTTTTATACAGTGCTGGTTTTGTAGTTTGAAGAAAAGCAAAAGCTTTGCATTTCTTTTTCCTGTTTCATGCAAGACTAACCAAGAGAGAACAGTAATGTATCTGTTACATTCTAAAAGGAGGCATACATATATAAACTAAATCCTGTTCCTTAGGGGAGCAATTAAATCTTTATTTATTCATACAAAAGGAGAAATGCACATTTCTCACACTTCAGTCATCTATGTTTTTTCTGTAAGTTAAATACCAAAAAGTACAAGGATCACCTACTACTTACTAACTAAATTAAGGTCATCCATACTTCAGTTCCTGCGAGTAAGGTAAAATAAAGCAGTATTTGATAAATCACAGTATCACGTATCATAATAAAAGTGAGCCTTTTCACAAATGCACTCAGGAGTTCTTCAAAATGCAGAACAAATAAGCACAGTCATACATGTTGGCAAATTTGCTTCAAAAGGATGTTTTAGGTCATGTGAATCTTGCCACTGACTAGTTAAATACAAAATAATGATAAAACAGGAAACACATGAACACTGGTCTTCCTTTTCAATGGTTTCCATATCACTATGAAATGGTTCTGTTTAACAAGGTTTGGAAGTCCACTAGCAAAAAAAAGAAAAAACATCTAACAAAAGCATGCTTAGAGTTTAAATACATTTTCTATTCTCAGTTTCTAGAAACTTCATTTTAATTGTAAATAAGTAGCCACCTCAGCAATCACAAAAATTGCAAGAGCACTGTTTCTTTTCGTCAACCACTAATTGCAATAATTATTCAGATTTTATTTATTTTACTTTTAAGGCGAGAGACAACATTTATACAGAGTCAACAGCAAGACAGCCATCTGAAAAAAAATGAAACCCCATTTTTTGGATCAAGTCAAGTTTTTCATGTTACATGCTTTATGCCAAGGCTTCTCAGGCTTGAGGGAGAGCATGGGCTTTACACTCCAGTTGTGAAACACACATAACAAAAATTTATCAAGGAGACAGCTTTCACAAAGGCACAACTAATAATACCCAAAACTGCTGTGAGAGCACCTGCATTAATCTGAAAGGCTGACAGACAAAATGTTCAACAGGTCAGGTAGCTGAAAAAATCCTCAAGAAAATATCCAGCAAGAGGCTCTGCTGTGCTGCCAGTGGATATACCACTGTCACTGTGCTGCTCACCAGCCTGGGGCACAGAACCTTCAGCTTGACATCTCCTGGCATAAATACCCAAGGCAAAAAGCACCAACATTACTGGCACTGCTGGTGAGCCATATGCTATGTTACACTGCATGGGAGCAACTCTCTCTTCCTAACTTTTACTTCCATACCACAATTACAGCCACACAGCCACAGCTCAAGAAGATATGAAGCCATGTACCAAGAAACACAGTGTACTTTCCATGTGACCCAGGCAGGTATCTCCAAATTTAAAAGAAGAATGAGTTGTGAAATCTACCGAGGCATCACCCATACAACCCAGGTGTGGGAAATATTTCTGTCTTCTGACTCCATGACCACAAATACCTACCCAGGCACTAGAGCACAGTGTCCAGAGAAGGGTGGGAGATGCCTGGGAGCAGTTGGACAGTACTTAACAGCCATTGCACCAACCCTGGAGGAGCTTTCCACCCCACTGCCAGACTGGCAGGAAGCACAGGGATGCAGAGGAAGGTGGTCACTATCCCATGCATCCTCCAGCCTTTCAAAAGTTTTGTGCTTTTCATGCTAGTTTGGAAGGTTGCAGTACATTGTACATGTAACTGATGCTACATTAGCATGGGATACATGTATTTGTTTCTGTTTTGTGGTTAGCAGACTCCAATGGACCTTTAAACAATTCGACATAGAAATGAGGAGTAAGATCTTTTATCCATTAGATTAATTTCTTCCAAGCTTTATATATAATGTCAGAAAAAAACAGCTAATATACTACCCACAGAAAAACTGGCAGACTTTAGAACATTATGCGAAATATATTCATACTGCACCTGTAGACATTCAACGACTGTTATTATTTTTTCTGAACTTTAAAGGACAGAGTCAGTGACTAAAATCATAGAATATGGTAAAGTGGAAGGGACCTTTCAGGATCATCAAGTCCAACTCCTGGCCATGCACAGAACACCAGTGCCCAACCACCCACAGGATGAAAAACCTCTTCCTGTACCCTAACATTCCCTTGGGTCCTGTCACTGGTCACAAGAGTGAAGAGATCGGTACCTGCCCCTCTGCTTTCCCTTGTGAGAATGCTGAAGACAGCAATGCAGTCTCCCTTCAGTCTCCTCCAGGCTGAACGAAACCTCAGCTGTTCCTCATAAGGTTTCCTCTCCACACATTCACCAGCCTCGTTACCCTCCTATGGACACTCTCTAATAGCTTAATGTCTTTCTAATATTGTGGTGCCCAAAACTGCCCCCCAGGATTTGAGGTGAGGACTTGGGTGGAGGTTGGTGCCCCCTCCCCCACTGCAGAGCAGAGCAGGACAATCCCCTCCCTGGCCTGGCCAGGGACGCTGTGCCTGATGTACGCCAGGACATGGGTGGCCCTCCTGGCTGGCAGAGTACTGCTGACTTGTCTACAAAGACTATGAGAAGTTTTCCCAGCATCGTAATTCCAGTAGAAAACAGTGTTAGGTCTTTTGTGATTAGCTAGTTTCATTTTTGGGTCTTCTGCTTTGGAGTTCCCTTGCTGTATTTCCAATATGTGAATGATATGGAGATTTTATATTAAAAAAAATTACAACCCTAATGAGGCACAAGTCATCAGGCCAAATATAACTTCTGTTCAGCCTGGATTATTTGGTCACAAAAAAGAGAGATGGATGTGAAAAAGATCAACCTGGAAGCCCAGGGCTACAATCTTCCATGCTCCAACCTAAGTCAGGATGTCCAGGATTACAGAAGACTCCTACAAACACAGGGCCCAAATAATTCACCCCTCAGTAAGCAGGAAAGCCTTCCTCAGGGAAAGCAGAAATCACTGCAGAAGGTCAACAGGCAATGCTCTGGCCAGTGGCTCAGCTTTCTCTACTATGAACAGAGAATAGTACTGGGATTTCCAGCTAGGTGAAATTCAGCTGACCATGGACAGTGACAGGGTTGCTATTAGTTTCTAAACATCAGTCAAAGAAGCGTGTCTGATTAATTCAATTTTGCAGCCCTTTGAGTGTTGTTAGAAGCACTGCAGCTGCTTGTCTCAAGATACTGGATTAAAAAAACCACCATAAAACCTCACATGTTCCCCACCCACAAATATGGATTTGGATCTATTTACAGAGGCCTCATTCTCAGTGTTGCACTCATAAACAGTAAGGATTATATTTTAATGTCACAAGAACTCTGAACACAGCTAGAAAAAAGTTCTGCTACAACAATACTGGTAATGAAATTTGCAAGGAAATGTCCCTACACATGGGACAGAAAAATGTTCCAGTGCAAGGCAGTTCTGCATCAGTTCAGGAGTTTCCAGTGTAGGAAAAAGATTTCTGTATAAATCCAAAATGTACAGAATATTCTATTTAAAAGGCAATATAGCAAGTCTACTTCCTCCTTTGTTGATTTTAAAAAATGCACATAACTTCTTTGTTACAATTCATCTTTGGAGAATATTACAGTTCATATATTGCATGTGGTCATTTAAAAAGCTGAAATGCTCAACCTGATGAAGCTTTTTAAAAGAAGTTACTGCAGTTTTTCAAATATGCAAAAGTCAACAAAAAGGGACAAGCACATAGCTGTACAATTTTCAGATGTGCTATCAGATGTTCTACAAAATGGTCTTATGATTCTTCATTTGAGAATAGATATTTAACAGTGAGTTTACTAGTTATTCTAGTTGGTTATTCTGTTGGTTAAACAGTTAGACTTGTGCCTTGCATCTCAGATGAAATCATTCTAAGTTTTAGCAGTTAGCTAATGAGCTTCACAGTGGGAAGCAAAAAGCAGAAGACCCTCAGCTTCTCCCTTTCCTCCATCTACAGAAAGAAAAACATTTTAAACTGGCACAGAGGCTTTTAAGAATCCTACACTGTGCAGAGGATCACAGGTCCTTCCTAACATAAGGTGAGAGTCTCCTGATCTGTATTATGTTACGGGAATCATGGCAACAGCACCAGACATGCTGAAGCTGCTCTGTCTGGGTGGTGGAAGACTACAGAAGGAACCAGGCCATGAGCAGCAAGTCCTGGTCTCACATGGAGAGAAACAACAACCAAGACATCCTTGGCATGCAGAGGTTACTGGTATTCAGTAGTTCAGAAACCCTGGGTAGTCATCCTCCATCCCTCCCCCAGAAGGATAGGTGGCAGGAGAATTCATTTAAAACATACTTTTTTTATAAATTATAAAACCAAAAGCATTTCACATATCAAGAGAAAATGGATGTCAGAGATGTTCCTAGTAATTTATATCACCCAGTTAAAGCAAGAGGATGACAAAGTTTAAAAAGAACTGCAATTTTTTTTATTAATCAGCAAGACATCATAAGATGAATAAGATCTGGCACCAGTACCAAAAATACATCATAAAGTTACTAAACCAGCATTTTGCACTTGGCTTTAGGCAAGACTCTGAGAAAACAGGTCATCTCCTAGGCTTTGCAAGAAACTTTCAAGGGTTGTACCTTCCTCACAGACAGGATATCATGCCTCCTAATTATCTTTCAGCTGACCATGGAACAGAAAATGAGCTATCAGCAGCAAAAAGCGTTTTAGTCCAACTTCACTTCTTCAAAACAATGAACGAAGTATCAAACTCCAGCCTCTTGCAGATGTTTACAAAAGCACTACACTGAAACTGTTCTTTTAATCATTCTGAGTGCATACAAATTTTTTAGGTATTGGTAATAACTTCCGTAAAACACCAAATTACATAATTCTGGAAAAATAACTAACCTTTTAAGAACAGAAAAACTAAAAGAGAAAACCTGGTCTTCGAATTTAAGATTCCTACTACATTTAATCAGCCTGTCTCAAGACCACCCATATATGATTTTTTGATTTATTTGAGAACTTACCATCACAGACAAGTAAACTCCTGTTGGCCTCTTGAACTAATCTAAAACTAAATACTTTCTTTTCATAGAACTTAATGAAGATCATTTACCAGCAGCCATTTACAGAAACTGTTTAGGTTAACAGAGATAAGGCAAAGAGTATTTACCAGTCTTTAAGTGAATTTACTCAGCCCTCTATAAACTGTTTTGCTTATCTGATACAGTTAGAAAGGACTAACTGCTGGTACAGAGATCACCACAGCCAGTGTGTGGAGTCACTGGTTCTTCAGCCATACTGCAAACCTGGGGAGGGGGAAAGAGAACTGGCTGCACTTATTTCAGTTAGCTGGCTCAGGCACAAACTCAAGTATAAGTTTGTCACCCTTCCCCAGAGAGGTTTTCTTGCACAAAGTCCAGGTGAGCCACGAGGGCTGTGCTAAGCCACTGGTCCTTGCGACCGCTCTGCACACTCAGCAGCCAAACCACTGTTTCTTGCAGATATGCAACGACTTGACAGCCTTCACTGGCTCTTACATTAGTTAAATTAAAAGCAAAACAGTCTCCATACAGCTGAAGCAAGTACTTCATTGGACAGGATTGAAG